>VDFB02015955.1:315212-436244 GCA_007258455.2 Sequoia sempervirens
TTGGGGACTTACGCTATTGTAACGGTGGGTAATCAAAGACCATATACCATCTGTCATAAAAATGGTTCCTAATCTCTGCGTGGTGGCACCAATGGATAGGAAACCTCTTTGCATTGAGGGTGAGATTTTGATTTGTTCTAGGGTCAATGAATAGAGAGCACAAATCGCCTTTAGTAATCTTTAAATCTTTAACTTGTTTATATGATAATTTATCTGCATAATATGCCCTTGATGTTTGCCTCCTATTTTGCCATCCAGATATTTGTTGGGTAATTGCATCCACATTTTTTAACAAATCTTTCAATGAATCTGCTAGATGTATCCTTTCTGTGGTTGAAGAATTTTGATCACTCAACCTACTAATAAGATCTTCAACTTCTTTTTTGTTGTTTTCAATTTCACTCCTCAAATTTTCTTGAGTGCCAGGAGGGTATTGAGAGAATGGTGGGGCAGTTGATTTTGTTGTTGAGGTTGATTTTGTTGAGGTTGATTTGGTTGAGGATTTTCCTCCTCTTGTTGAGGATTTCCTACAAATTAAAAAAAAAATCATTCATTTCTAAACTAAAACAAACAAAATCAATTTAAAACAAAAAAATTCATTAGAAATACCAAACAAAACTTACCTCTTGCATCTCTTCGTCGTCGGGGTGCCATATTTGTGAAGAAAATTGAACTCAAGTTGATCAAGTGTCAAGAAGTCACCTCCTCAACAACGCGAGCGCGTAGTGCAGGGTTTTTGGCCGCGGGCAGAAATGGAAATAAAAAAAAACAGAAATGAAGAATGTTCCTTTTTTTTTTGCTTTTAAAAAGACAAAACGCGTTCGCGTTATAACGCGAATGCGTTTTGTCTCATTTTGCACTTTTGTGGCCACAAAAGTGCGACCATCTTGGTGCACTTACCCATCTATGTGTCTATGATTTATGTGATGATGATCATGATGATAATGATGGATGCATTTACTTTCTATTATGTATGTTGTGCGATGTTCTATATGATGATGATATGATATGTTATGGATGGAAATGATGATGCAACTAATGTGTTATGATTCTATGATTCTTTATGAATGATGTCTATCTGATGTATGTGATGGATCCTATTATGCAAATGAAATGTGATGTATTTGATTTTTTTGTACTTTTATGATGCAAATAAATGATGCAATGAATGGATGAATATTAAATGAAATGATTGTATGATGGATCCTATTTCTATGTGTTTATGATGTCTATGTGATGATTATGTGATGTATGCAATGATAATACCTATGTGGTGATTATGTGATGTATGCAATGATGATATTTGTGATATGGGAGATGGATTTGATTATGCAAATGATGTGTGAGGATATGCGATGTTTATATTGATTATGTATGGATGTAGTGATAATGTGATGTAATGATTATGTAAATGATGTGTATGATGTTTTTTTTTAATGATATGATTATGTGGTGCAAATGATTATGTTCTAGGGTCTTAAGCTTAAATGAGTGAATCTATCCAACTTCCAAGGGTTGTGGGAAGGTTGCAGTTAGTTGATTGTTTGTTAAATTAAGCTTCACAAAACTTGACATATTTCCCAATTCTTTTGGAAATCTGAAGAGACTCACTCATTTAAGCTTAGTGAACCACTTTCTCAATGCAACTATATGAAATGATTTTGATTATGTGAATGAGATGCGATTCATGTCTTTTTGTGTTTTCTGATGCAAATATTATGATGTGATACATGGATGGATGAATGATGTGATAATGTTCTCTAGTGTATGCAAATGATGATGCAATTGATGTGCAACTATATGAAAGTGAATTATTTTTTTGGAAATGTCAAGTGTACTCAATCTATTAATGCAAAAGATGTACATTATTGTTGCAGCTTTGGAAATCCCATAAATATAGATGCAAACTAACATGGATGCAATCTACTCTAACGATGCAGATCTCATATGAAAAAGTTGTCATTCGTAACAGCCACTTTGTTATGCTTTTTATCATCATTGGGACTTTAAAATGTTGAAAGTGAGTACAAGCATCAATGGTATATTTAGACCATGATGACTTGAGTACTACTTCCATGATGTTTGATAGTGCAAGTTAACACAAGCATATAAGTATAATTAAACCGAGATGACCTGAGTATTGCTTGCATAAACAAACAAGAGTTAACTGTTTTCCTATGTGAATTCAGAATGTCATTAGTGATACTTTGTAGAGCACATCCCATGACATTTGCATAGTAATAACGATCAACTCACAGACAACATACAAATAAAAATCATACTCCTTCTTGGCTCCTCTAGTTCATTACATCATTGAGGTGCTTTGGAGATATGATAACAAAAATCCAAGTACAACAATTGAACATTCATTTTTTTTATGTGATTAAGCCATGATTTAGAAAGAACATCATCCATTTGAAGTTTTCTTTTGATTGGATTGATTTGTCTATTTGATGTTTTGGATGGTTGATGTGTTTTTGATTGTGATTGATGTTCACTGTTGAGTTGCGTGCTATGATCATTGTTTCGGGTTGTGTTTGTCCTACTGTTGTTTGTCTATTGGTTCAAGCTCAAATTTTATTGCCCCCAGTGAGTTCAGGATTTTTCCCCTAGTCTAGGGTGAGACATGACTGCGATGACAGGATATGTACATGAATCTTTCTGATGATAGGTAGATGGATGATGAAAGCGAATGGTCGGCATGCTCAAATAGATGGAAAATCTAATCTATCACAAATAGTGCCTGTTGCCAGGTTTTTAGTACTTATATTTATTGCACTTTTTTTAGATTTTTTAGATTTTTTTTAATCTTTTTTTTTTGTTGCCAAGATGCCTGTTTACCAAGTTTTCATCAAGGTAACCATTTTTTTAGGACATTTTTTGATGTTTTTGGTATTTTTCTAGGACCTATTCCAATGCACTGGATGATTCAGGTGTAAAACTTCTTGAGATGCAAGCTATTGAGGGGTTCATCAAATAAATCCCCTTCTGGTGTGGACAACTAATATGCTCCTAATCCGAAGACTGATACAATGACAAAGGGACCTAGCCAGTTTGGTTCAAATTTTCCCTTCTTCTCTCGATCTTGTTGATTATGGGGATTCTCTTTCAAGACTAAATCACCAACCTGGAATGTTCTAGGCTTTACTCTGTGGTTGTAGCATCTGGATATCCTCTGTTGATATGCTTTCAGGTGATCCACTGCATGCTGACAATGCTCATCCAAGAGTTCCAATTCCTGTAACCTAGACACTTTGTAATCCTCATCTGAAATGATCCCTTTTAGTGACACACAGAGTGATGGTAGTTCAACCTCAATAGGTAGAATGGCTTATGATCTGTAAATTAGAGCATAGGGTGTAGCTCTTGTCGGGGTACAGATGCTGGTTCTGTAAGCCCATAGAGCAGGGTTTAGTTGCACATGCTAGTCACGTCCAGCATCGTTGACAATTTTATTTAATATTTTTAGGATAGTCTTGTTTGAGGCCTCTTCCTGGCCATTTCCTTGAGGATAATATGGTGTAGAAAACTGATGCTGGATGTGAAATTTCTCATAAAGTTCTTCAATGTCTTGATTTTTGAAAGGTTTGTCATTGTCAATGATGATGGATTGAGGGATGCCATACCGACAGATGATCTAATTCAGAATGAAGGATGAGATTTGCTTTCCTATGATGGTGATTAGAGGGACAACTTTGATCCATTTCGTGAAATACTCAGTGGTTTTGATAATGAACTTGTGTCCATTTGACGAAGATGGATTAATCTTGCCTATGAGATCCAATCCCCATTGACAAAAGGGCCATGTTGATGCAAAAGGTTGAATTTCCTACGCTGGTGCGTGGATGAGATTGCCATGAATCTAACACTTTTGGAATTTCTTGAGAAAATTGAAAAGAATCCCTCTCCATAGTCGGCAAGTAATATCCCAGATAGAGGAGTTTCTTAGCTAAGGTTAAACCACTCGAATGAGTTCCACAAACACCTTCACATACTTCTTGTAAAGTCATTTCACACTCGTCACATTCTAGAAATCAGAGGAGAGTTCCATCAAGACCTCATCAATAAAGGACATCCGTGATAAGGGTGTGTTGGGTGGTTTGGCGAATGAAGTTTCATTTTTTATTGTGAGATAGGTCGGGAGGGAGGGTGTTATCTTTTAGGTACGTATAGATTTTCCCATAGAGGGAAGTGTTAGCCTCAGCTAGATGGTAGCTAACTTGGGACTCAGGGTTGTCATAAGATGGGTTAAACAGTTGTTCCACAATGAACTCATAACTGGCTCGTTTCTCTAGAATCTACAAGAGAGCAACAATGGTCACCATGGCATCAGCAGCTTTGTTGTTGCTTTGAGGAATCTACTCAAATATTATTTCCACAAAGTACTTTTTAAAGTCATCAACCATTATTTTGTAGGGCATCAGCTTGTCATCCTTTGTTTGATAGTCATTATTTACTTGATTAATGACTAGTTGTGAATCCCCATAGACATGTAACTCTATGATCTTCCACTCAGCTACTACTTTGATTCCAATGATCAAGGCTTCGTATTTGGCTGTGTTGTTGGTGCAAGGGAACATCAATCTGTAGGACTTGGGAATCGTATGTCCTTGTGGTGAGATAAACAAGATTCTGACTCCTGATCCATGTTGTGTATAAGAACCTTCAAAGTACAAGACCCATTGTTGTGTGGACACTGTTAGGACATCAACATCTGGAAACTCAATGTTCATTAGATGATTATCTTGCAATGGTGCTTCAGCTAACTGATCTGCGATTACTTGTCCTTTGATTGCCTTCCTATCCACATATTGGATCATGTCAAATTCACTCAACATCATGACCCACTTAGCTAGTCTTCCAGTTAGATTAGTTTTGCTAAGAAGGTATTTTAGGGGATCTATCTTGGTTATTAACTTGATGGTATGGGCGAGCATGTAATGTCACAATTGTTGGGTAGCGAACACTACTGCTAGACAAGCATTTTCATTGAGGTGTAATTGATCTCATAGCCATTCAAGGTTCTACTGATATAATAGATTTCCCTTTCTTTTCTTGTTGAATCCTCTTGTGCTAACAAGGATCCCAATGATATCTCAGTTGTTTCTATATACAATAAAAGTGGCTTTCCTTTTATTGGTGGTACTAATACAAGTGGACTCATTAGATATTGTTTCAATAGATTGACGGCTCCTTCACATTTTTCATCCCATCAGAAAGATACATTCTTATGTAGCATACGAGTGAAAGGATGGGTCTTGTCTGCCAGTTGTGAGATAAATCTTCGGATTGATTGTAATCTCCCTTACAGAGACTGTAGTTGATTGATGTTCTTGGGTGGTGGCATCTCCATGATGGCTTTGACCTTTGCGGGATCTACCTCAATTCCATTTTCTGAAACTATGTATCCCAAAAGTTTAGCTGAAGTCACTCCAAACACACATTTCTTTGGATTCAGTAGTACATTGAACTTTTCCAGTCTGGTGAAGATTTTATCTAAGATCTCTAGGTGTCTTTCTCTAGTGTATTATTTGGCTAAAATATCATTGACATAGTCTTCCATGAAGGTATGCATCATATCATGAAATATTTTCATCATAACACGCTGATAATTTGCTCCTGCATTCTTCAATCCGAATGGCATGACATTCCAAAAAAAGGTTCCCCATAGACATGTGAAGGCTATCTTATCTTGATCCTCAGGTGAAATTTTGATTTGATTATAATCGAAAAAACCATCCATGAGTGACAACATGCCATGTCCTGTTGTTAGGTCCACAACGATGTCAATGTTTGGTAGGGGAAAGTCATCTTTGAAAGCTTTGTTGAGATCTCTGAAATCTTTGAAAATTTTGATGCTTTTGTCTGGTTTGGAAATAGGTACGATGTTAGAAATCCACTCAGCATAGTCGATTGGTCTAATGAATCCAACATCCAATAACTTCTTTAGTTCTACTTTTACCAATATGGCAATATGTGGATGCATTTTCCTTAACTTTTTCTTGACTGTTTTTACCCCTGATGATAGTGATAAGTGATGCATGATGAGTTCTGGATCAATTCCTGGCATGTCATCATATGACCAAGCAAAATTGACTCATCTTTCTGTGAAGAATTTGATGAAGTTCAATTTTTCTTGATCTATCAAGGATTCTGCCAGATGGACAATCTTTACTGTTTCTTCATTGCCAATGTTGATAGACTGGGTGGGTTCAACCAATACTTTAGATTGTTCTTGAAAATGTTCAGGGAGTGTGTCAAATCTTCCATCCTTCAGTGCGTAAAAAAAGTTTTCACTGTTGGATACACTCTTTGTCTTTACTTTTTCTAGATCTTATACTATCATTGAATGATTTTCACCATTAGATCTATTCCCTGTATTATTCATTTTGCAGCTAGAAAATTTGACACTCTCCTGGTTGGAAGATTCGTTATGATGTTTAATGGTGGAATCTGTTTCAGGATTGGCAGAACAGAGGAAGTTGACAATGGCTTTGTCATTTGAAAAGATGGGGATGTCAGACGACTCATTTTGATCCCAATCTATGAGTTCAGGGTGTACTAAGGGAATGAGTCATTAGATTGGCTAAAGTCAGATGCAGTAAGGGCCCCGATGGTAATGTCTTTGGATTGTCCAATAGCGAAATCAATATCTATAAGGTAACTCTCCTCTAAATTATTTGTTCGCTCCAAGTCTGATTGCCTTCGCTGGAGTCATCAATATGTTATGATCCTATTTCAAGTGGTCTATAACATGAACTTTGACCCTTATCCTGTATGGGCATATACTTTTGGACCACATCAATTTCCCTATCGTGACAAGACTCTTTAGATAGTGAATCCCACTCATATTCATTTGAATCAGTTTCATGATCATCACTAGCTTGTAGTTGTAGGATTCTTTCAACAATTTGTTGTTTGGTTTCTTCTCTTGATTCTTCTCTATACCCCAATCCTATTTTAACCTTGGATTGCATTGTGATAGGTTGTATCGATTCTATGATGCCTTCTTTCCTTTTACCAATAGGACCTTTTCCCTCGTATCCCATCTTTTCCATGATTATCTTTCTTTTTCTATACTGCTCTATCTATACATTTGAGGTGGATGCTTGTGATGATTCTTCATCTTTGTATAACCAATTTAAAACCTATTTATCATATGACTCATACCCTAATGTGTCTGCTCTTACAAAGGTACCATCAAATAGTGTGGTGGGTTATGATGATAGTTGTCTAGATGTGGATGGCTATCCATATGACTTTGGAGAAGATGAAAGTTGTGATAAACATAAGGATTTATGAAATGAGTATTCCCCTATGACTTTGTCTTTCAATTGGATCTTGGAAACTTGTTTTGATAAGGATTTGAGTTGACCTTCCTGATTTTGTGGAGTAGGATTTGATGTACTTTCTTTATTTGAGAGATTGACATCACCGATATCCTTATCCTTTGATTGGCCCTTTTTCTCAACCCACTTTGACAAGGCATTTAGTTGTTTCCCATCATTTGATAAACCCTGAGTTGGAGCTTCCCTATTGTGTGGTACAAAATTATCTTGGGTAGTCTTGAGGGTGTTACGATATTGGGGGTTGTTTGAGTCAGCTGTAATAGTGATTTCTTGCCCATTGAACGAGAAATTCAAACACTGGTGATATGTGGATGGTATTACTTGCATGTCATGAATCCAAGGTCTTCCCAAGAGTATGTTGTAGGTTAACTCTTTGTCTAACATCTAGCATACTATATCTCTGACAACTGGTCCCACTTGAATAGGTAGCACTATCAATTCTTGTGAAGATCTGTCCTCATCATCATATGCTTTTATTGTGATTTTCCTTCTAGGATCAATAGCATTTTCTGAATAGCCTAGTGCACAAACAAGTTTCAAAGTACAGATATTCATGCCATCTCCTCCATCTATTAGGACACGTTTAACGCGGTGTTTATGAATTAAGACTTCAATGTGTAGGGCATCATTGTGGGGATGATTATAGATACATCATCATGTTCAGAAAAGGATAATTAGTGTGGTGCAGTCAAATGTACCACCATAGTCTGGAATTGGAAAACCTCTAGATTTTTTGGTACCATGGTGGAAACTAGAGCTTGTTCAAAGATTTCCTTGTGAGCAGGTGAAATCTTGAGAAGTTCTAATATGGATATTTGTGCGGGTATCTTCCGCAACTGATCCACTATGTTATATTGAGTTGGATAACAATTGATTTGGATGTGGAAGGGCTAGCTCCATTCAATGTTACCTTGGCTTATCCTCGTGTGATTGCATTGACAGGTGTGTTGTCTTGTTGCTCTCTTATTCAAATGATAACATTGATTTGATGTGAGGTAGTGTCAACATTATGGTGATGATTTTCAATTGCAATGATGTTTTGTTCATGTTCAATGGTGTTATTGTTGGTTGAGTTATCCTTTGCAATAAAATATGATTTTTCATGGGTTGGATCATCAACCACCTCAATATGCAAAATGGTGGTGTCATAGACATAGTTTATGTTTTTTCCTTTGTTATTTGATGACAATGACTCTCCTTTCTCATAGTTTGGTAGAGGGTTCTTGAACACCCCATGATCATTATTTTTTTGGAGTCCTACAAATATCGTCTTGTTGTTAATTAGATCTTGTATCAAGTGCTTCAACTGCATGCAGTCCTTGGTTTTATGTCCTTTGTTGTAATGAAAATCATAGAAATGAGCATCATTCCACCATGGAGGCTTAATTTGTGGTTCCCAATTTCTTGCCTTTGGTAACGTTATGACTTTAGCTTCGATAAGTTCCTTTAATGTTGATTCTGACGATTGTCCCAAAGGGGTGAACCTCCTTCGATTTGAGGATATTTGATATGATGATGTTCTAGATCCAACATTACCTTGATTGTTGCTTTGGTTGACATTTTGGTTGTTGTTTTGGTTGTTGCCCTGATTGTTGTTTTGGTTGTTTCCTTGGTTATTGGGGGGATTTGTTGATGTGCCAAATTGGCCCACAACATGCAGGTAAGATAAAAAGTAAAAGTATCTTACCTCTCCTAAAAGAGACAATCAATAATCAAACTAATCACCTCCCAAGGTCTTTGATGTTGGTTCACAACATTGATGTTTCATGAAGTGGTCAATATGGCTGTAATGTTCAAGGGGCCTACTGGTTTTGAGCTTCTGGATTGTTACAAGATCAAACATCTACCTAAACCTATTTTAACCAGGGGTTTTAAAGAAATAGAAAAAGATAGATCAAGGTTTTTAAACTGAAAAGAATGCTGATTCATTCAACTAATTAGACTTGTTACCTTCCAAGGAATTCCTAAACTAGAACTCCAAAATAAAATTAACCTGTAATTGATACAAAGTTCCATTCATTCACAGTGCAAACTTTAACAGTAGATTGCAAATCATCATTCAAACAAAACATAAGATAAAATTTCATTCCTTGAAAGCTTTTCAAATCAAATGATTAACCCAAAATGAATACCATTCTAGAGCATAATATGAAGAAGGTTTAAACCTGGTTGCTCCTACTGTCAATGAAATAGATAAGCAACATTTACAAATCTGGCAAGATCACTAGTGTACAAAAACCCATGTCTTCAAATTATCTCCATCTATGCTAAGAAAATCAGGAAGATACATCACCTCCTCCTCCTGTTGAACTTCTTAACAAAAGATAAATAACAAGAATCATGCAAGATAGATCAACACAACGAATTCACCAAGAACAAAATGTATTCAGTTGTATCAAATCCCCCAAAGATAGCAACAATTTGAGTCTTTTGTATTACAACGATTGCTTAGAAATAAATAACTTCTAACTCCTACTCTACTTCTGCTCTACTGCTAAATTCGCTCTAACATTCAATCTCTCTAACCCTTACAAAAGAGGCAAAATGCCATATTTATAAAATGTGTCAGATGCGTCGGTGCAGTTTAGGGTTTACAATAAGTCGGCCACAAAGTAAGTCAGCCCTAGAAGATTTTGAAACAAAGTCAAATGTGCATTAAATGCAAGGGCATTGACCAGACAACCTAGGATCTGCCACATAACTCAGACCAAAATGCGTGAAGAAGAGGCAAAGTGAAACAATATGAGGAAGCACGACTTTCAACGTGTTTTGCATTAACTGCTTCCCCCACGTCGCCCATACCTTTTTCCATTCTGGCCTTCATCATCAAGAAGGTCCTCTGCAAGCTATTCACAAGTGGCATAGGCGAAACCCTAGTTCACCATTCAATAGCATTAATATTATTCTTCAACCGCCCCATCGTATTATCCCAGTCTCTCTTGTTGGATTGATATTCATTAATGATTGCACTATAGGTCACCACGTCATCTAGCCGGTGTCTAGTTATTGTATCCCATGATAGCCTAAGTCCTTTGTAGCAGTGTGTTCACATTCAGATTTGAAACCTCGAACCAGACTGACGTCATCCTGCCCTCAGGAATCCTACTCTTTACGTACAACTTCATTCTTTCTTTTGCTTTAGAGATGGATGATCCCTCTGTGTTCTTCTTAGCCTTTCCAACCGCTATCTTGCTAGACTTAGCCTACATCCATCAAACACCAATGTGAGAATCCAATTATTGATAACATTTCATCAAAGTGTTAGCTCAAAATCATGATAAAACCGTTCAATTAGCCATTAAGCATTAACACTGAGAAGTTTGGGATTTCAAGTTAACTGGGGAAAGGGAGGAATTTCAGAAAATTCTGAACCTGGCAGATTCTCCCAATGAAGCACCAATGTCAACAATGGATCATCAAAAATGAACACAAGTAGCATACAACAATGAAATTCATCAAGCTAAAGCAAGATATATTCAAGCATTCATCATTAGATTCATCAATTTTACCAAATTTCTTAAATTCCACAAAGCATAGCAGAGAATTCAGAAAAATCCAGTCGGACTGGAATTCCGTGGATGACTCAAAACTTTGAACTTCGAAAAACTGAAGGAAACTGGGAAAATCTAGCCAGAACGGAGAATCCCGAAGCAGGCATAAGGTTTACCAATAGATCATTCAAGTGAAGAAGAAATATATATAACATTATGAAACCCATCAAAATAAGCATGAAAACATAAGAATTTATCATTAGAATCATTCATGTGCCAACAATCTCAAGTCACTCGAAGCTTGGCAGAAAATCTAGAAAAATCCGGCAGGACCGAAATTTCGTGGATGACCCAAAACTCTAAACTTAGAGCACGTCAAATTGAACCGGGCTTCGTAAAACCCCACCCAAATCAAATTGAGGCATTGAAAAACAAGGCAAGGCATGGAAACCATTCGGGAACACACATCGGTGAGAGATCCACCCGAGTGGAGAGAGTTAAGAAACTCACAGTGAACGGTAAGTCTTAGCGACCCAAATTTTGGGAACCCGACGGCGAAGCGGAATCCAAAAAAATCTGGCCCAGGTGGAATTTCGTCAAGGCCAGAAATCTCTAAACTCAATGCAAAACAGGCAGAGCCGGACTTCGAGCGCAATCTAGGAAAATACGACCAAGGCGGACAATCCTAAACTGGCTCAAAAACCTGAACAACAGCATTGAAACCGAAGTTTGAAAGAAAACTGGGAAAATTCGGACGTACCGAAAAATCCTGAACCAGGGTAAAAACCCGAACTTCGCCCAAAAAATAAGATTTTCAATATTCAACTTGGGAAAAACGCTTGGGAAAGCAAGATAAACATATTAAGCACATGCCAAGGCAAAGCAAAACTTCAAAATCGAAGGGGGAAAAACACAAAGAGCGAAAGCAAAAGAGGGTCCCATTTTAATCAAATTTAAAATGGGTTGGTTATGAGAGGCATAACAAGATTGTTATTCTGATTAGTTTTGGTGGTGGCTGCAGTTAGGTTGAATACATGTTTTTTATTTTGAATTTCAACTGCACCATCGTTGTTTCCAACGTTCTTGTTTCATTGCCAATACTTGGGTTTGTCCCCACTATTGTAATTATTGGAGGACTTTGATGAGTTGTTTTCATTGTATATCTTGATGACTCCTCTCTTGACTAAAGCCTCTTTGATTTTAATCCCATTTTCAATCATTTTTTCGAAGGTTGGGGGACATTGCAATTCTAATCTATAACTCATCTCATCATTGAGGTTGTCAATAAATATTTCTATCTATTCCTTTTTGGGTATGGGACGAGAATATTGTGCAAATAGCCTTCTCCATTTTTGCAAGAATACAAGGAACGATTCACCCTTCTTTTGTTTCAAGTTACAAAGATCTTTCATGGTGATGTCATGTTGGATGTTGTAAGAATATTGGGTGATGAACTTGTTGACTAATTCCTCAAAGGTGTTAATTGGTGGAGTGAGTTTGGAGAACCATTCAAGACATTGTCCACCTAGACTTCATGGGAATAATCTTATTAAGTATGTTTCTTCATATGCAAATTCAAGACTCATGGTCCTAAATTCCCTCACATGGTCTATTGGATCAGTTTTTCCGTTGTATTTGTCATACTTTGGGAACTCGCAATGTTTGGGAAAGGGGATCATGTGAATACTTTGATAAAATGGATAAGGAAAAATATCTTGGATCAAGTATCATTTTGACGTTCCCCTTCGCATATCAAGAATTTGTTGTTGAAGGTTCTTCATTTGGTGGGTTAGGGCAACCACTTGTTCGGGATCATTTTCGGGCTTTTTGGGAGGTGCTTTCAATTGATTTACATCAAAGTCGTCCAAAAATTTGGCACCTTGTTTAGCTAACATTAGGAGGTGTTTTTCCCCATTTCTTTCGAAAATATTTTCTAAACATTTATGGAAATTGGGGTCTTGTTCAGCATGTTGGATATCTTCTTCGGTTATTTCTTCCCCTTTAGTGTTGTTGAGTCCATAGAAGGGATTTTATTTAGCCTCCGCCATGGTGTTTTGTGTTTCACTGTTTTGAGTTTCGGTGTTTTGAGTCTCAATGATTGGAGTTTCAATGGTTGGAATTTCAATGTTTGGAGTTTCAATCGTTGGAGTTTCAATGTTTGACTCTTTAATGTTTTGATTTTTGAGTCCTTTTTCCTTGATTTTTTGTTTTTGTAACCTTGTTTGAATGGGCATACAAGTGTTATAGTTTAGACTAAACTTTGATCTAAGTTTTGGAAAAGTACCAAGGATTACAACTAAGTCAAATAGAATGGAAAATTCTAATGAGACTAAGTTTGATTTGACTATATATAGCTTCATTTTGTGATGAGAGGATGATAAATCTTGATGATGAAACTAGGCTTAATAATCAGAGGTGTGATAAATTTGATGATTTTGGTACTTTGAGATGTTAGATTGTGGTTTAGGTTAGAAAATTCCACTTGTAGAGGTCAATTTTAACAAGTTTAGATTCTAAGGTATCTAAGGAATGATTTTTGACTTGAGAAATATTTGAAATTTTGGTTCAAACTATGAAACCTGAGACAAATTTTCTTCCTATATGAGGTGCTCAAATATTTGGAAAATTCTTGGATTTTGACAATAGTAAAATGAATACAAGTTGGGATTGTTCTTTTAAGCTCTTTTGTAGAAATTGAAGACCAATCTCTCTCTAAATTCGTAGAGTGTTGAGAGACGTTTTTGATGTTCTCTTGGACTAAGAACATTGGACTTTGGTTTCCAAATTTTAATCTTTCATGAAATCATTTGATAAAGCACATGTTTAGATTCTGTTGTACCTGAGGAATGGTTGAACACTGCTAAGGATTCCTGGGATGAGACTGACAGTTGGACAGGAGATGAACTTAGGTCACCGGTTTTCTAATCTACAAAATGTGCCAAAATAGGTGTAAAATGCGCTAGAACAGGTTCAAAATGTGCTAGAACAAATACCAAATGTTCTAGAACAGGTGCAAAATGCGCCAGAACAGGTGCAAGATGCATCAAAACAAGTACAAAATGCGCTAGAACAGGTGCAAAATGCGCCACAGGACTTGTAAGATGCGCCAAAAAGTTTTCCAAGGCTTTGTAAGCAGGTTGACTCTGGTAACTTGGATAGTATACGTGAATACAGGTGCAAGATGTGCTAGAAGGCAACCAATATGCACTATAAGGTTTACAAGATGCACCAAACTGGGAGAATAACACCATTTCTTGGAAGTTTGTTTGATTCTTCAGATTTTCCAGTTAGAGACTTGGTTGTTTCAATGAATGTTTTTCTAAATCAAGGTTTTTACTTTCAACATGTGATGTTTTTGTTTGAAATGGATTAAAAAACACATTGGTAAAGACACATCAAACTTGTACAAATTAGGCTGTGTAGGACTATATTTGTTGAGTTCCCACTTGGATTTTACTCCAACTGTGCTTACTTATAGCGGATGATTAGATGCTTGACCCCATTGGCTCCCCTCCACAACACTCACTTCTACAGGATAGCCAAGCACCAATACCCATGAATCTCCCATGGCATATTTCTCATCTCTACTAAAAGCTGCAAGAATGTGGGATGGCTTCAGAACGACCATTCTTGCACCAACAAATAGATTAAGGATTTTGGCCTTGCTACAACAAAGGGGTTTAATATAGGCATTTTGTTCATGGGGGATCATCCATGCGACAAGAGACCATTGTTTCCCTTCTTGTCGGAACAATCCTCGTGATACTTGAACTTTCCCTAAGTACCCACTTTTATATCCCAGTTGGAAGTCACTTGGCTTTAACGTGTTACCAGTTGGGTAATTCCCTTGGGTGATTACTTTTTCCCACAAGGAAGGCCCTCTATGGATAAACAAAAGTGAGCAAGTACATCCGTAGTTCGATCAATATTTTTTTTTGTGTGAACAAAGAGAGAACACATGCGATATACTCAACTCACACTTGCAAACAAAAAGGGAATGGGTCTAGATTTTTGGTCACCCAGTTAAGGGGAGAGCATATGGCTACCATTCATCAAGCACAAAAGACATGGTATTCATTAACCTTTTAATTAAGCTATGTTCCCAACTTAACCAAAAGGAAACAATTAAATCAATTCCAGCCCTGACAATATGTTAGTAGTTTATGTTTGAGTTTTTGACAATGAATCTGGGAAACCTGCAAAACAAAAACACAGAGAATTAGCTCCCAGATTTAGTGAAAAACAATGAAATTGCAAAATGCGCTAGAATAGAGACAATATGAGCTAGAAGACATGCAATATGCACCAAAATACATGCAAGACGCTCTAAAACTAAAAAAAAAGATGTTTTGAACCCTGGTGAACTTTTTTTGAAAATTTGCAATATGCGCCATTTTGCATGCAATATGAGTTGAAATAGGTGCAATATGCACTGATTGGGCTACAAAGTGCGTCAGAGAAAGTGTCGTTTGCACCAAAATTCTAATGCCCAAACCTGCTAACATAAATTTTCCATAATGTTAAAAAAACAAGGCATGCCCCACGGTGGGCGCCATTTTGTGTGTGTGTGAAATGTGGAAAGTTAGTAAATCAACACAAACCTTAATGAAATAAATTATATCAAAGATTCAAAGCAAAGAAGCTACTCTAAATTGCAACAAAACAAATCTTTTAAGAACGTCTCATTGTCCTCTATTCCTAAGGATTTATCAAACCATTTGGCCCTCAAATTTCTATGTGCACAATGGTTGTTAAAATGACAACTTAGGAAATGAGATAATATTCAACATGCAAGCCAATTAAATTCCTACATGAAACTATATGATAAAAATGATAATGAATACTATAATGAATGGATGATGATGCTAGATTATTCAAGGTAGATATTATGGTAGTGAGATGAGATGATTCTACATATTCTCAAATGCTAACTATGAAAATGCTAATCTAAAATGTAACTATGATGCAAAGGATGACATAAAATGAAACTATGAAGCAATGTATTACTCTAAGATCTAACTATGATGCAAAACATGGTATAAAATGTAACTATAAGACTCCAAAGTTCTCCCAAGCTGAAATGATATTTCTGCACGATAACTCTATTCAAAAGTGGATGCAAAATACAATGCCAAAGGGTTGTATTTATAGCATTTTCCAAGCATCTTGTGAGGTGGCAACGATCGACTGTCCATATTCGAATAAGAAGAATGAACGATGGAGATGGAGAGAATCAAGATGTTGTCCCCTTGACCAAAGACAACATGCCAAATGGATGGAGGAATCTCTTGACCAATAGGCAACATGCCAAATGGATGGAAGACTAAAGTGTGGGAAGAAAAGACCATGTGTTTAAAAATTGGTTGAAGTGTGTGAGGAATAAGTCGTGTGCTTAAAAATTGGTTGAAGATAATTCTAATTTAAAAATTATAATTATTTAATTTCATGTGACCTTGGTGAGGTGGCACAAAAAGTTGTAGACGTGTGCTTGAATTCCTAATCAAGATTAGTGAAGATTAATTAAATAAAACAAGCTTATGGAAATTTATTTATTTAATTAATTTAGAAGAATATGATTTTAGATTTGGAGAATTTAGAATATGAACAATATAAATAAATTGAGAATTTATTTATACGTAGTCAAAATATTAATTAAATAACTAATATTTAATTAATTAAATGCCATGACTGATTTTAGGTGTATACATTAAGACTCCAAAGTGCTTCCAAGCTCAAATGATATTTTTGCATGATAACTCTATTCAAAAGTGGATGCAAAATACAATGCCAAAGGGTTGTATTTATAGCCTTTTCCAAGCATCTTGTGAGGTGGCAACGATCAACGGTTTAGATTCAAACAAGAAGAATGAACAGTGGAGATGGAGAGAATCAAGATGTTGTCCCCTTGACCAAAGAAAACATGCTAAATGGATGGAGGAATCTCTTGACCAATAGGCAACATGCCAAATGGATGGAAGACTAAAGTGTGGGAAGAAAATACCATGTGTTTGAAAATTGGTTGAAGTGTGTGAGGAATAAGCCATGTGCTTAAAAATTGGTTGAAGATAATTCTAATTTAAAAATTCTAATTATTTAATTTCATGTGACCTTGGTGAGGTGGCACAAAAAGTTGACATGTGCTTGAATTCCTAATCGAGATTAGTGAAGATTAATTAAATAAACCAAGCTCATGGAAATTTATTTATTTAATTAATTTAGAAGAATATGATTTTAGATTTGGAAAATTTAGAATATGAACAATATAAATAAATTGAGAATTTATTTATACGTAGTCGAAATATTAATTAAATAACTAGTATTTAATTAATTAAATGCCATGATTGATTTTAGGTTTATACAGGTCTAACTAAATTTATAAATATTAGAAATTTACTTTAATTTTTTTGATGAATATAGCTTATTTAACTTTGCATTAATATAAAGAAAATAGTACAATATTCACAAAAAATGGGGAGGGTGGTAGAGAAGAACACCCATGAGTCCAACAAAAAGGCCTAACTTCTGAAAATAAAATTACAAAAAAATAGAAGTAATCATGGATATGCTATGTGGAGGAGGATCTTTATCATCAAGATTCCCCCAAAAATCACTGGCAGTAGAGTCATCAATTGGCTCCCAACTAGTGAGAGAATTGTCTTCAAAATTCTCCTTCAAAGGTGGTTGAGTGTGAACTGGGGAGATGGTAAGTAGAAGATGAGAAAATTTGTTGGTGTCCGCCCAACCAGTGTCCCACTGAGGAGAAGGTGGATGTGAGGGATTGGGCCATCCTCAATGGACAACATTGTCCCTAGGATTTTATAGCATAGGACCATGAGATAGACTCATGATCTCCTCGACTGTATAGTCTAGATGAGTGGCTACACCCACGTTGATGCCCACGAGGAGAAGTGGAGTTAGGAGGACCTCGAAAAATAGTGAAAGGGGCATTACCATAATGGTCCAAAAACTCATGGAAATAAAAATAATTAAGTAAAAGTTTACAAGATTGCACCTGAATCTACATAAGAACATTAGAGAAAATCATAGTTTTAATATACAAAGTGTTGATTAGGAAAAGTGAGTTTATGTTCTTGAGTTGTAAAAGATATGAGTTTGATGTGGGTTTTAATAAGCCTATTTGACATGTAGTCCTAGTCTGAAAACTATAATTTATCACACAGATGAAACTAAAATTTTGGAAACTTAAAGAATATTTGAGGAGGGAAGAGTATTTTGCACCTATGACATAAATTTGAAGCTGGACTAATAGGTCTAGGGCATAGGGCACCCCAAACTAGCCTCCTCTTTTCTCGGATATGCAATCTGAACTATAGGTTATGGCTTGCATTATGTTTTCTTGAACTATCTTTTGTTGAAATTATTGGATCTAACTTACATACATGGAAAGAGGGGCAAAGGTTGTGTTGTATAGGGGCTTTCCTAAGTCAAACTATGTTTTGGTATTTCTACCTTCATGCACATCAAATGATGATGATCAATAGGGCATTCCCTAGGTCAGATAGAGGCCAAAACAACAATAATTGAGTGAAATGATAAATGATAAGTGACAATATCATCTTGATATAAAATCCTTGATGAAGTTTAATGTCACACCATAAGTTGCCACAAATATTGATTGATATCTATGCCTTGAATTCTTGATAGAATTACAAAAGGTTAGTTCACAAAAACATAATAAATTATTGCAACTAGCATGTGTAGCATTGAAAATTGTCACCCTTGACAATTTCATAGTAGGTTTTTCTCCCCCTATGTGATTGGACCTAATTATGCATTTAATTGCTCGTTTTATAAACATCTTTAAAAAATCAAACAATGGGAAATAAAAATAAGAATTTAATATTTTCCCCTGACATTTTGGGCCCTGAAAAGAATGGGTCAAGTCTAGGGTTCCCCACTCCCTAGACCACCTCTTTTTGGCTCGAATTTGAATACTTCAATGTCACTATTTTATTATTTAAAAATTTTAATTTATTTGTCGGCTATCAACATTTGATTTTTTAAGAAATTAGAATTATTACATATAAATACAAAGTATTTTCACAATTTTAATCTTAATGAATTACTAGCAATTTTGGAGAGAAAATTTTACATCCTAAAAGCAATCAAGAGCAGTCAAGAGTAGAATTATCAACATTATTGTAGCATCTATTTGTTGGAAACATGAGAATGATGGTGTATGGTGTTTTCATTTATTAAAAACCATTGTATAAGTGTTGGTGCATCTATATGTACATAGCTTGGAGAAGTCTGGAGAGTGTTTTTGAGGAAATTGACTAAGTCCCAGTGCATTTTTAGTATAACAGAGGAATAATTTTATGGTCTGCATTGCTCCGCTTTGCATCATCCTATCATGTGGTTTATAGTTAATAATGGTAAGTGTTGAAGTAGTCTATATACAAAGTTTTAGGGTTGTATGTATTCCACAGTTGAAGATATTGATGATATAGTATCAAACTTAGTAGAAGCAAAGTTACAGGTGCATAGTGCATATTGGAATGCTCCACATTCCACCACAAATGATTATTATGATGTGTGGTTTTGATAAAGTGTTTGAGGATATAATTAGTGCATACACTCCAAGTTGCAACTGATTTGGTGGTTCACGTGTTAGGTTGTGGATGAACAATTTGTTAATTCAGTTGTTGCTTCATCAATTTTTCTATGCAGTGCCGACCCAAGGGTTTTGGGGTTGTGCAAAGTTGAATTGTGTAAGGAGAAGATTCATGGGAGTGATTATAGGTCATTCTGACCTATTTTGATGAAGAACATATTTTGGTTCCTTTCGCAAGGCGTGTGTGATGGAGTTTTGGGTCAATAGGTCATGGTGTTGCACAGCTCATGCAATTAGGCTAGCCTAATTGATGATGAGTGTTTGTAGAATATATGCATATATATATATAGAAGGTCAATTCAGTGTGAGTGGAATGAGAGACGATGATGTTTGAATGAGAGAGAGATTGTGACAAGTGTGAAGTGTGATAACGGTGAAGGATGAAGTGTGTAAAGTCGGCTTTTTGAGCTTAATTGGAACTATATCTTTAGCATGTTGTAGATGCATTGTTAGCAATTCAAAATCTGGTAGTGAGCCATTCTTCTACTCCCTTTTCTAATATAGATAGTGAGTCCATTGGGCAGTGAGCCCTTGGTAGTGATATATTCTTTCTAGATAGTGAGTCCTTGGACAGCGAGTCCTCCATTTTGTAATCCATTGTAACTAGTTATAATATATTCTAAGCTGAGATCCTCACTATGGTTTTTCCCTTCCAAGGGTTTACCACGTAAATTTTGTGTTCTTGTGTTTATTGATGCGATTCATGCTTTAATTGTTCCTTTCCATTTCTACAAGTTAAATGAGATGCTTTGGATGCATGTTTAAGTTGATGAAGTTAATGAATTTCAATGAATACTGATTCACCCTTCCCCCCTCTCAGTATTTCGGGTGTTCAACAATTGGTATCAAAGCTTGGTTCCTTCAATTGGCTTAATCATTGAGGTAGATATTGGAGGTTGAACACGTGGCAACTTAGAGGTATCCTATCCCTCCTGAAGAAATTATGATGGAAGTTTTTATTGAAGAAGATTGTGAAGTTGACATGGAAGGATAACTCAGATCTGCTCTTAATGATCTGGATATAGTAGAATATGAGAATAGAGATTTGAAATAAAATATTAAGGAAGTAGATGAGTGAGTTAATAAGTTGAGATATCAAATCAAGAAAGTTAAAGAAAGACTCAAGGAAATAAATGAGCAACTCAAACAATCAAATGATACAATCACTAGTTTGAAAGTGTAAGTTGAAGAAGGAAAAAGAGTTGAAGCTTGAATGCCAAATTGAAAGACAAGTCTGTAAAATGTTCAAGACTTGAAGAAGAAGTTGTGTCTTTGAGGAAAGATATGGAAAAAGAAAATAGTCAAGAGGAAAAATTCAAGAAGAGCTCCACCTCGCTTGATGATATGCTTATTGGTCAAAAACCTTCAAAGGACAAAGAAGGATTAGGGTTTGAAAAAGGAGAAATCTCAAAGAAGAATTAGACTCCAAACAATACCGAAAAGAAGAATCATGAAAAAAGGAAGTCTGGAGATAAGAAGAACAATATCAAACATTTATGAAACAAGAAGAAATATTTCAAAATACCACATATCAGACAACCAACTGCACAAAGGTATTCATCTTTTAATGGTTATTGTTATTCTTGTGATGAATTTGGACATAGAGCTATAGAGTGTCGAAGCAAAATGAATTAGAACTTTCAATCATTTTTTGGTTAGTGTTATACATGCAGATGTTTCCTCCAAAAACTAGATAGAGAGCATTGGCTTAGGGGGAGTTTTAACAAAAAACTTTGCAGCCCCTACCAAAGATGAGATGTTGATGTCTTCAGCATAATGGTATGTGTAGGTTGATATGATTGATTTTTTGGTGAAGTCTTCGGTAAGAAATATCTTGTTGCAAAGATTTGTGGAATGTTTTGAGGTGTCTGTGATGATACAGTAAGGGCTTGACAACTTTTTAACCCAACTTTCTTTGCTACAATTAATGTGCATATTAGGTCACTAGAAAAGGGTTCATGTTTCTTTATGCATATTTTAAAACTCATTTGTGTCCAAGCATATGAAGAGGAGAGCACAAAAAATATATCTGTCCAGAGCATTTGTGAAGTGTTGTGTGAAAACCTGCCTATGAAGATTCATAAGGTATTTACTATTTCTTGAAAAACCCTAGTTTCAAAGAAGTGCAAGATGTTTAATCCATAAGTTATTGATGTTCTTGAGAGGCCAAGATCTAAATTTAAGAAGCACCCATACAAACCAATGGAAAGTTATCCTTAGGGTGCATTTTTGAGGGTTCCTAGTGGTGTAATTTTCACATAGAGGATGTGTGTATATACATTCATACGAAGATGGATGAGTATGACCACTTGAAGTTGGAAAAATTGAGGGAAAAGGTTCTAACTAGAGATGATTTTGAGCTAAAACTAGGGTACTCCATCTTGACAAAGAAGAAATTGGATGTGTGGAACGAGTTTACTAATTTTTGTTATGAAGATGAGTGGGTGAAGTGTGTCTTGATTAGAACACATGAAAAATTCATGTGGTTAGAGATGCCACACATGATCACTAAAGATGCAATTAGGGTTGTCACTAGTTTGTGGTCCACTAGACCAGTTCTGGGTTCAACAGTGAAGAATGTAGTAGTGATGAAGCTCACCGGTGAGAATTTTGACAATTGTGCCCTAATGATGATGACATTGAAGATCACCTGGATGCCAAGTATGCTTCTATGTTTATTGGTTAGAAGATATTCTTCACAAATAAAGAGATTTTTTTCTCAGCCACTGTAATACACATGGCTCACCAAATGGTAAAGGAAGGGCTAAACATTGATTTGTGTGAGCTCTTGAGATTACAATTATTGGAGAATCTATAGAAGACAAAAGAGTCAAGATGACCTTTTCAGTATGGTACCCTTATTATTTTCTTGTTGTTTTAATTTCTAAATAAAGTGCCTTGAGTAAAGAATGTTGTATGTAATGATAGTATTTTGGTAGTTGTACAAATTAGAGATCACCTAAGGAGATTTGTAGATTTTTAGTCTTGAAATTCAGCTTTGTGGGGATTTTTCAAAATATTTCTAGACCAAATACAAGAGAGATATAGGATTTTGACAAGTGTTGTGATTAAATACAAGAATGACATTAGATTTTTGGTTAGCAGAGACTATTGCTATATGGAAGCAATTGCACCTAGAACAATTTAGGTTATGAAGCTTGGTTATGAGGTAACAAAAGCTGAACTTACTAGCCTTGTAGAGGTTGTATTGATTAAACCTAGAGATCCAATAGTAGATAGGTTTGGTACCTATGAAGAAAAATCTAGCAAATAAAACCTAGAGAAGAAAAATAAATATATTTCAAAAAAGGTTGAGAAGATGAATCATGCACATATTAATATAAATAATAATGGCATGGATCAACTAAAGTGTACACAAGAGAACAAGTTACAACAAAAATTACTTATACATATGAGTTCCTAGAATACCAACCTAATCCATAAATTAAATAATTAAAATATTGAATATGTACAATAGTTTAAATTCCAAAAACTTGAACAAGAGGTACCTCATTCTTGATTGACCATTGAGTATGAAAAATTCCTTGGAGAGTCTATTGTATGTTTTTGCATTTAATTGAATGCTACAAGACAATCCCACCATATGAGTACAAGTCACCTACCCATCCCTTTGACTTGTAAAATAATTGGTAAGACAATTCACACATTTGTAAATATCAAGTGGATATGAGGGTAAAATTCCAAATATAAGTGTACATAGAATTATCATATTAGCTCATCAAATTATAAACACTTACACAAATAATGAATAGCTGGTATAAGAAGTAAA
This sequence comes from Sequoia sempervirens, assembly GCA_007258455.2. Lineage (NCBI taxonomy): Eukaryota > Viridiplantae > Streptophyta > Pinopsida > Cupressales > Cupressaceae > Sequoia > Sequoia sempervirens. Next base: position 338,478 of record VDFB02015955.1, read on the forward strand.
TGTGACCCTACTACATTAAAGCAAACTTCCTATTATCCAATTCTCCAACATATAAGCCCCTTTAAAATAAATGCGGCTAATTAAAAAGTGGAAAGCTAGTGCATCTCATACCACAACATATTCCATACCCTTTTCTAGTTCACTAAAAGTTATGACATGACGAGACAAGAATCCCATACTACTTGTTGGCCATCACTAACAAGGGAACTTGCTACCCAACACTTTAGTAATTTAAATGCAACACATATAAATTAAGACACAACACTAGTATATTGTATGTTCCTTCAGATACACTAAGGATTATATGTGTCATTCATCTTGAAAATCCTAAGTCTTATAAATTATTTAATTATGTGGATGATAAATAATGTATAATCTCTAAAATGGGATGTTCATGTGAGGGTGGGGACATTATTTATTTAATATTTATTATGCATTATGTAGAATAATTTGGATAATATGTAATAAATCATTGAATATAGAGGTTACATCATTGAAATAGTCAAAATGAGAGTTACAAAGTTATAAAACATCTTCTCAATTTGGTGGCTATGACACAAACATCAAATGCTTTCGTGGAGCACCTCGATTTTGGAAAGTGGTCAATTTGACTATTATGATCCAACCTATGACATGTAAGAAAGGTGTAAGATGTGAAGAGGTGTAATAATAGTTACTTAGTATTCTAGGTTGCTTGGCCATGACTATGGAAGTATTTAATTTTTTCTATGGCTCATGGTTTTGGCTTATAGTTTTGGGATACCACTTGATGGTTTCTAGTTTTAAATTTTATATATATTAGATTAATGTGATAGAGGATGTAAGGTTTATTTTTAGGTGCTCCTATGCTCTCAAATTCCTATTAGAGTGAAAGATAAAAAATAATAATGTTACAATTTTATCTTTCTTAAGTGTGTTATATTTAATATTATATAAAAGAAATGAGAATTTGAATTAGAGAATATTTTCAGAGAATGTTTCTAGCTTAAATTGTGTTTGTGATTTTTGCATCAACATTTTGGATCACACTCTGTGATCCATCATTAGGATATCAGAGAGCATAAGGAGTAAAAATGCTCTCTGATATCTTGATGATGGATCATGGAGTGTGATCTGAAACATTGATGCAAAAATCACAAACAAAATCTAAGCCAGAAATATTCTCTGAAAATCTACATGGATTGTGGAAATCTGTTATCTCTTAGAGAATATTAATTATTCCTATTTCATACAACTTGAAGTTATCACTAAAAAATTAACAAAACAGTAGAGTTTAGAAATAGCGTCTTGGTAATGAGAACCAAAGATTTTAGAGATGAAAGAGAAGCAAGGAGAACAATTTTACTTGATTATGGAATATTACAAACCTAAAAATTTGAGAGAGTTGGAAAAAAATGGTTTTCATAAATAGAACACTTGATAAACTACAAAAATATGACAAAGTGGAGAGAAAAACTTATATTCTTTGATTATAGGAAAGAAGATGAGAAATACATAAATAGGAATGTTTTACCTTATTTTTTATTTTTTATTAGAATATATAAGATTTGATATCAAAATAACAAGGGTTTTAGGGTCAAAACACTGTATTCAATAACCAAGTTTTGGTTGATTGTCCTGATGAGCTCTTAAAAAATAACTAAAAAATAAAAAGTCTTAAAATTGGTCAAAATTTTATAGTGATATTTAGTAAGTGATTTTAAGACCACTTTAAACTTGGAAATTTCGTATATTATTGATATTTTTTTCCATATATTCAAACTGTAACACTAAAGATATATAGGAAATCTACAAAAATGAATGGTTAAAGGGGGTTTTTGCCTTAGTCAACCCTTTTGTGGAATTTTAAGAAAGATTCCACATGCTAAAAATAACTAAAACTAAAATTATGTTCATTTAAAGATTTTACACTTATTATAAGTATAAACAACAATTATTTGTTTTTGGTAAACATAAGAAAATTTACAAAATTGTGGCTTTAAGGATGAAAAATGTAAAACATGGAAACAAAACCGTCTAATGATCTAATGTATGAAAAAATATTAGAGATATGTTTGATTCTAAAGTTATTTTGTGGGAAAATATCAAGGTATTCAAAATTTGTAGCAAAAATTGTTAGATTAGGCATTCAAGGGCTTGCAAAGGAAAAAGGGTGTTGGGTGAAGGATAAAAAGGGAAAAATGAAGACCCACAAACCAAATATTGATGGACCTAATAATTATTGATAAAATAACTTATATTATTGTTATTAAAATGGGTTTATCTCAAAAATGCCAAAATACTCACATAATGCAAAGTTGGGAGATCTTAGGGTTGCAATGGAGGTAGTGTGAGCTAGGGGAATGGAAAATATTAATAAACAAGGACCCACAAATCAAAATGTGATAAAAATATTATATTTAATAATAAAATGTCTGATAGTAGTGATATGTGAAATGGGTTTGAGGGTAAGTGGATTGAAATAGGGGAAAAATTAGTGGCCAGTCTTGATATTTTTAGTAAAACACATTTGTGTTGTGCAAAATAAATTATTTATGTGTTTAAATGTGCAAATTTTTAATGCCTTAAATTCAAAATTTAATGTCCCCCCACCCATTTACGCTTGGATTTCTAATCCTAAGAATTGGATATCTCTTTTGGCTCCTAAATTTGTCTTTTTAACATAAAACAATATAATTTTAAACTTCAAGCTCATCAAGTTTTATATGTTTTGCAATATAATTTTACAAAATCACCACCAAAACAAAGAGCTAATTCTTAGCTTTATAGTCATAGATTTTTAAATAATTGAAATAAGTTAAGGTAATTATTTTTATTTTCTTTGAAGAGTACATTCATATTCCTCTAGTACATATATACTCTTTTTAATAACTTTTGACTCATTTATCCAAATAAAATAAAATATAGGATTGTTCTATGTTTCATTCTATACACATTAAAAGAATAAAATATATTTTTGAATTTTTTTTCTTCTGTAAGTTATATGACATGCACACTCAATGATGTAATTTTTAGGATCCATCCATTTCAAAAAAACACAAAAAATAAGTATTCAATAAAAAAATTTACAACTTGTAGTACTCACTCTTGGCTCTATTTCCACCAACTAATTTTGAAAAATACCCAATGTATCAAAAAAAGGGGGCACACACCAAACTTGGTGTTATATTTTAATGAGAAAAATAGGAACACTTTTGTGTGCGTTCAACATAAAAATCTTTAGTAGTTAAGAAACTAGATTTAGAGTAATGCAATTATTGTTATTATTATATCTCCAAATTTTAAGCATACACATCTTGAATTACTCATCCAAGTCCAACTTAAGCTAATTTAGAAGAAAAAATGGTGAATTTTGACTTTTTTGTCCCCTATTTTCATGCACTTACCCTTGTCTCATAATACAAATATGCAAACAAAATGCAAATCTACGGTTCTATATATCACAATAGAGTTAGGAGGGATGAGAGATAGAAAAGATGACCAAATTTTCTATGGGGATGGATGCAAATAGATGGGGAGAGTTTAGATATTGACAATTAGGAATAATCAATAGATTATTATCCAAAATCAAATTATTTTCATGAAAACTCCAAACTAGCTAATGCAAAAACTCAAAAATAGTATATTATTGCTACTCAATTCAATTGTAGAGATCAATGAGATCACCAAAAAAAATTATTTGTGTTCTTTAATGAAATATAACTCTATAAATATTTTTCTAATCAATAGAGTAGCTCCATTCTCTTAGAGAAAAATGCTCAAAAATAGCTCCCAAAATGAAAGTTTGTTGTTTCAAGCCAAAAAAAATGAGATTGGTGCCTATTACTGAGATTTTGGAGGGAATTGGGGCTTGTAAGATATTAAATTCTATGTGAAATAATTAAATGAAATATTTATGAGATATGTATCTTGACTAGATAAAAAAATATTTTTCACCCCAATTTTCCCAAGGGGGGTGGGAAATGATCCTGAGCCCAAAAAAAAGCCCATTTTTTTTAAGATCAATCAATACAAAGGTTTTCCACCCAAAGGTTGGCAAATTAAGCACAAATATATTCTAAAATTAATATTTTAGGAGGCCAAAGGTGGAATTTGTGCTAGGTTCAAAGGATAAAGTCCCATTAAATAATTTGATTAAAACACTTGAAAAAGGTGGCAAGATGAGGGGTGGGGTCATGAAAATGGGAAGGCACCTAGGACAAGGGAATAAAATAAAATAAACATAAAATTAAAAATCACCAACACATAAAAGGTGTTAGGAGACACTGACAACTAGGACATGGGTAGGGAAAGCAAAACAAAGGGTCAAAAAGAGGTCAAAATACACAAGTGACAAGATGACTAGAGTGGGTGAAGAACATGTAAAAGTAAATTATAGTGTGTATTTTTATCTTACATTTCCCCCGACACTTTCTTAGACTTATGATGTGCTAAGGAAGAATTTTATTGAAGTAAAGTATAGTAAATTATAAAAGCAAAGGATAAATTTTACCATAGTAGAGATGTTGTCTTTGTCTTGATTCTTCTTCATTCTTGTGCAATTACATGTCACTACAAAAAATCCACAGGGGGAGGTAGTTATTGTATACCATCAATATTAAACATCTAACTCATAAGAAAGAAAAAACATAGAGAGAAAACACACATGAACAAAACACATAAGAAATACAAATAGATAATGAAACACATATAAACATGAGTGAAAAGTAATGCATGTCTAAAACTAAAATGCATATTAAGCCATAATATACCAATGGAATAGCTAAAAGTACCACAAAAATTAAACTATATTTTAAGAGGAAAAAAACAGTGAGACTAACGTGGTTTCCTTTACATAGTTCGCTTTTCCGACTTTCATTCGCAATGCATTTTAAGAGATTCCTTTTTAACGGTGGAAACAGAGGAACGAAAAAATTACGGGAACGGAAAGGTCAGGTCACGGGTCCGGCCACCTAAGCGATCAGCGCTTAGAGTGTACCGGTTAAGCCCGGCCTGCTGGCAACAGAGCAGAAAAGCAAGGTACGAAATCTGAATTGATCAATTATCGCCTGGTCTGGGAAAAGCTAGATAAAAAGATGCACGTTCATGCGGGGATTGAAGGGATTATGGCAGATGAATTCGAAAAGAAAGCCATTCATACCCATTTTCTATTGGTCGCCGACCCCCGCTCCAGGCTTACGTGACCCATCTGTTTATCCATCCCTATCTCCATTTCCAGCGGATCAAACTTTCTTTCATGGAAGTCTTGGGTAGGTGGCATATGATGATCAACATTTTCACGCAACCTGCATGTATAAAGGCATTTTGATATTGGTGAGTCGGTAAACGGTTCAACCATCTCAGAATTGATCAAAAATCTCGTAAAAGAAGAGTGGGCTGGCGTTAGGGCCGCACGTGAAAGAAGAACCGCCCGGATCGGCTCGACCATCTCTCCTATTCAGGCAGGTGTAGTTCCGTGGCCAAGATCCGATTCTCCCCCGTCTCTATTCCCACCTCTCTTGGGTATGGAAAGAATACGCCTTGGTTACGTAGGGGTCGTAATTGGATTAGTAGTCAAACACCTATTCATTGGCATATCTTTTCGTAACCAAGTTAGGTAGTTAGTTCTCTCTCTTCTTTGTTGGTTTTGTGTAGGGACTTCATTTACGAATGGATCCGGACGAAAGAGAAGGTATAATGTGTTACAAAGTATGTCTACATTGTATATAGAATAATGTTTATGGACAAGGATCATTTTTTTGGCATATCTTTTCGTAACCAAGTTAGCTAGCTCTCTCTCTTCTTGGTTGGTTTCATGTAGGGACTTCATTTAGGAATGGACTCGGATGAAAGAGGAGGTATAATGTGTTACAAAGTATGTCTACATTGTATATAGAATAATTTTTATGGACAAGGATCATTTCTTGAAAGGGAAGGCATAATGTGTAAAAAAACATGTGCACATTGTATATAGAATAATGGTTATGGACAAGGATCTTTTGTCTCTCTTTTATTTTTTCATGAATAAAATATTTCATTAAGGAATTAATTTTGTTTAAGTTTAGCATCATTAAAAATTAATTGATCTAAGTTTAATATCATATGTATTAAAGAAACAAACAAACATGAGAAGAAAAAAAGTAGTTGTGGTTGTAGTAATTATTTATCGTGATATATGTTATTTGGTAGGAAGACTTAATTTTTTTTGATGAATATGCATCTATATCTATATTAATAAAAGATAGAAATACACATATTCACAAAAAACAGTGGGTGGTAAGAAGGCACACCCCGAGAGTCACATGGTCAAAGCCCAGAAAATCAAAGAGTCTTGGGCCACACCCATAAATCATGAAACATTACAATAACAAAAAATAAAAAAAGCCATTATGTAGCCATAACAGTGCCAGCAGAGGGTGTTGGGTCCTTATCATTCAATTTTCCTTATACAACAATGGGGTCCAGAGTGACGTCAAGGGAGCCCAACCATCGACATCTTTTTTGTTCTCTTTATCTTCACGACGAGGTGAAATTGCCAAATCCAAACACAGGAGCCACTTAGAGGCATCAGTGGCCCAACCAGAACCGCCTCTAGAAGCATCACCAGAATGTCACCTAGAAGCTCCGCTTCCACACATCGTCACTCCTTTAGAAGGCCACCCTAGGTTAGCCCACGAAGGAGGAGAGGGTGGCAGTCTGTGAGGGGCGAGTTGTGATGAGGAGAAGCCTGAGAACATGGGCAAAATCCCTGGTAGAGCCACTTCATCGTCGGCCCCGTGAAGGCGACCAACCCTGAGAAGAAGTGGGAGAGGGAGGCATGTGAGCCACAGTGCAAGGGGCATTACCCCAGTGGTCCAGAAGCTCTTAATGGTGAGCAACTTCAAGCACAACTTTATTTGTTTGCACTTGAATCTGCAAAAGAACATTAGAGAAAATAATGGCTTTAGAATATAAAGAAACAAATTTATCAATTTGGCTATGACAAAAAATGCAGGCATTTATACCTTTCCAAATATTGAAGAGGATTTCCACCCTGAAAGTGAGTCAAATTTGAGTATACTTAGCAAGGAGTTTGGGAGAGTCTCCTAGGAAAACCATATGCCAAGAGAAGGGCTTCGATCGAAATGGCCCAAAGAAGTCATGAATCCAATTCCACAGTTGTTGAGCTTTGGTGCACAAAGAACCAAAATATATGGTTAAACGACTCAACCTTCCCACAAAAAAAGGCAACAATGGTCCTAGACCCCTAAGTGAGAAATTTGAGACCCCACTAGTAAGCCTTGGAAAAGAATACACCAAGCAAAGTAGGTGAGCTTGGGTTCAACACTTCCAGACCACGTAGTAGAAAATATTTTGCTCCAAACAACCACCACTCGGACTAGAGGTGCCACCTTTGGTTTAGGTTGTCAATCATCAGAAATGAGGTGAAAATCATTGATAGCCAAGCTGAGGATTGTAATTTCTGAAAGGGGTGTCTGGATACCATTTCCAGTCCTTCCACCAAGGCTTAGTAGAGTAGATACCCACTTTATGAAGCATATCAGCCGGAATGACACTCACCAGGTTGTCGAAGGTTTCATGGTCATGGTTCTATAAGCCAAACTAGGCACAAAAAGCTTCCCAAGACAAAATACTCATGGTGGGTCTATGGAATAAATGTTGAAGGGTTTGAATACCCTTCTTGTGGAATCTGAGGGCCTTAAGCCAAGCAAGCTTGGCCAATAGTTGAGCTACATTGGCAAAAAGAGGAGACCACCAAATATTCTGCTAATTGAATGAGATCCCATCACGAAATTCAGTCCCAGTCTAGCGAAGCCAGGGCTTGACAACCTCCCAGGCTCACCAAATGTTTTTGGCAACAAAGGTACCCATAATTTGAACTAGATCCCTCATAACAAGAAGGGTTTGAGAGCCAATTCCCTTCCAAGAAGGTCTGTGAGTGGAATAACCCGCTTCAATACAATGCTTGAGGAGAATTTTCTAGCCCTCATTGCTAGTAAGAGCTTAGATAATCCACTTGAAATAAAGAGTAGTCCCTTGTCGCTGAGTGGAAAGAAGGCCAAGCCCACCAAAATCTCTATGAAGGCAACATAACTCTCAGACAACGTGGTGAAATCCTCTATGAGTCTTAGAAGAGGCCCAAAGAAAATATCTGAGCAATTTTACCAGCTTCGCATAAGAGGCCTTGGAAGGGGCCCAACATGAGGAGTAATACACAGGAGTCATTGCCAATATTTTAGAGCACACTTGGAATTTACTAACCAAAGAGAGCGGCTTGGTAACCTAGAATGTTAACTTTTGCTAAATATGAGAGATAATTGCTTGATAGAGATCAATAGAAGAGGCTTGAAAGGTGAAAGGGATGCCAAGAAATCAAAATATTTCACCAGAAGCAATCCACTTTCACCCATATTTTTGAATCCAAAGAGGACTGGGAAATCCTCTATGAGTCTTAGAAGAGGCCCAAAGAAAATATCTGAGCAATTTTACCAGCTTTGCATAAGAGGCCTTGGAAGGGGCCCAACATGAGGAGTAGTACACGAGTCGTTGCCAATATGTTAGAGCACAAGTTTGGAATTTACCAACCATAGAGAGTGGCTTGGTAACCCAAAATGTTAACTTTTGCTCACCATGAGAGAGAATTGCTTGATAGAGATCAATAGAAGAGGCCTAGAAGGTGAAAGGGATGCCAAGAAATCAAAATATTTCACCAGGAGCAATCCACTTTCACCCATATTTTTGAATCCAAGGAGGACTGGGAAGTACGGATTGTCTATAGTTTTGTGCCATTGAACGATAGAACCAAAGGCCAAGCAAAATGTCTCAAGACAACCAAGATCAACTTTGATATTATTTTCTTCTTCTGGTAAGCTAAGGAAGGAATCATTGACAAAGTGGCCATTGACCAGTTGAGTTGGCGAATTAAGCAAGGAGATTCCTCAAACAAGCCTTTGGGAAGCAGAGTGAGCAAGAAGATAACCAAACCCCTCAACAACCAACACCTAAAGCGAGGGGCCAAGTGGGTAGCCTTGACGAATGGAGCAAAATAGACTAAAGAATTGGGACTAGCAGCCATTAATGGTGATGCAAGGTGAAGCTTCAAAGAACAACATTTTCACAGACTAAATGAAATTTGGGCCAAAACCTAGAGCAAAAAGCATAGCTAAAATAATTGGCCATTCTATGTGGTCATAAGCTTTGGAAAAATCAATTTTGAGAAAAAAAATGCCTTTTGATTAGAGCATCTCGCCCACTCCATGCCTTCTTGGGTAGACAACAATTATGTTGTCCAAAATGAACCTAGATTTAATAAAACTAGTCTGTTCATGGCACACAATATGAGGCAAAAGATGGCAAGTTTTTAAAGCAAGGGCTTTGGCAATTATTTTGTAGGAAACATCAAGGAGCGTGATGGGCCACCAATTACAAATATCCTCAGGATCACCAGTTTTAGGTATGAATTTAATATTGCTTTTGTTGATAAGATTATCTAGGGAATTAGAATGAAAAGCTTCAAGGTAAATTTTATGCAAATCCTTGCCCACACAGTCCCAAAGTGATTTGTAAAACTCGCACGGGAACCCATCAATTCCCAGAGCTTTGTCATGAGCCATTATGCAAACAACTTATTCTAGGTCTTCAATTGTGAGCAACTGCTCACAAAAAGTGTTTGGGGCTATGGAAAGCCTTTTTGACACAACAACAAGGCAGTCTTAGAGCACTTGAATCCGCTTTGGTGCATAATCTTGGGCTATGAAAACTTGCTCATAGTGCTTCACAAACACTTGGAGAACATCATACAGTTCAAACTTGCTCGTAGTGCTTAACAAACGCCTAGAGAAAATCAGACAGTTCAAAAAGCACATTATTTTCATCTTTGATTTGCTTGATGCCAAGTGACGAATGTCTAGCTCGAAGAGCCAAAAAAATTCTTTCAAGGCACGGTCCCCAAGCTTGAGCCTATGTAATTTGGCCTTGATTTGCACCCCTCTAGTTGTATAATTATCAGCCACTTGCTTTTGATGTCTTAACTCTGCAACCCTGACCTGTGGAGAAGGGGAGAAGGGTTTAGCCACCAAAGCCTCAGTGGCGGTATGAAGGTCATACATTGTTGCCTCATAAGACCATATGCAAAAAATAGCCAGTTGGCACCCATAAATGCAAAAAATAATTGCAGTACAGGTGATGGCATCACCACTTGATCCAACTAGTTGACTAGGGCGGTTTGCATTCAAGATTCTAGATAGTTCTAATGTGGGCTAGTGTGGGCTGGTGACTCAACAAAGAAGTATTCAGAAAAAATGGGTCCTACTAGCACAGGGCTTCCTTACTTTCCATTCAATGCAAAAAAAGATGGGAAAGTGGTCTGACAATGTCACATCCACTAACGACCTAACTGAAAATGGGGAAGAGCTAGAAAAGGAAAAAAAAGATTGAGCTAAGATCATGGCATGATCAAGGTGCTTAAATATCTTGTCAGACCCAACTCGATAATTGCACCAAGTATGCGAGAGAGAATGAGAGTAGCGATGACCAATATTGGAGTCAAAAAGGCCCAATCTATTGTGCATGCAAAACCAGGCCTCTCTTTTGCTAGCTACCCATTGAAATGGAAAAGTACCATCCTTGTCATATGCCATCTCAACCATATTGAAATCCCCACAAAGCAGCCATGTAGCAATTGGCAATGAGTCAGCAATCCATCGTCAGAGAAGAGATATTTCAACAACATCATGTTTGAGGCATAAACATTAATAATCCCAAAGGAATGATTATTAATGTTCAAAATAATCCAGACGAGTCGATGTGTGGGGTTAGACCCATGATCAACCACACAAGCATGCCATCGTGGGGACAAAAGGGTGATCACACCGCCACATTTAGCCTCATGATTAGAACAAAATATCTTACTGGCTGGCCAAATAGTTTGGCAAGTAGAGGAGAGAAAAAAAACTAGCAAATTTAACTTCCTGAAGACACAACACATTAATACCAACATATTTCTGAAGAGTGCCCCTAACAAAATACTTCCTAGAGAGGTTTGTTAGACCTCAAACATTCTGGGAAAGAAAATTCATGTTAAAAACTCAACCATTTCATCCTATTTCAGCTCTTCTAGAGAGGAATAACAATTCTACAAAACATTTGGTGGAACTATCTCAATTTGAATGGGAGGAGACAAATGTCTCCATTTTTCTTGAACATATTCTCCTTTTTCAAGAGGTCGAGAAGGACTGTGAGATCTCCTATGGATTCCTGACACAGGAGGAGACGCAGTCGGCTGAGCTATCATCACTAAGGCAAGCTGGGGCATGGCTGAGGGCCTTGGATGAGCTAGAATGTTATTGGAAACCACTTGGGTTTGCTTCCCCTTCACTGAAGGGTTTGAAACTTCTTTTGTCGACTCATGGGTTTTTGGCCCACTGCCTCGAAGTCAGACTTGTTTTTTTTGTTAATAGTCATTGTCCATTTTTCCTCTAGTTTGGCGACAACACCTTTCGCTTGATGGGGCTTGTCAGCTTCCCGTGGCAAAGATTGAGTACGGGGGACTGCAAGAGGGAAATCCTTAATCTTATGGTCAACAAACTAACACCGATAACAAGTGTTCAACAGATAAAAATAAGTAGCCTTCTAGGTATGTCGAAAAGTACCAATTTGAATATCGATGGACTCTTTCAAATCCTGTGAAAGGTCCACTTCGACACAAATTCACTTTTGAGGGCGAGCTTGAAAGAACCTATTTGGTTCGACACAAATAACTCTCCCTAAGGAGGAAGCAATTTGCTATAAAAAATGCAAACAAGGCAAGGGCAGACTAGGAAATTTAATCCAGGGTGGAACTCATAACTTGGTGTTATCTAAGCAGTGAAGTCCCAAGTCTAGAGCTGGAAAACCAACAATGAGGACTGGACATACCAAGGACCATGATTTAGGATTGGCTGAACATGACTATCTTCGCAACATGAAAAAGAAAAAATCCTTTGGTCAAATTTTGAACCATATCAAGGCGAACCCCATGAGGGACCTAGGCCTTTTGAACCCATTCTTTAAGCACACTTTCAAGTGAAATCCTCCCAACAAAATAACCAACAAAAGTATGTTGTTCTAACCATTGACATGCAAAATCAAAATCCAGGATGGGTAACACCACATCAGCCAGAGAATCAAAAGACTTACCTCATGGAACACTTTCGAAACAAATTTTTGGGGATGCTTGTTTAGAGGAGGAGCCATTGAGTAGAGTTGTCGAACTGCCAACACCAACAAGAACTGTTGGGTTAGATCCAATTGTAGGCATAATAAAAACCACAAAGGTCGTAGTAAATGCATTCGTACAACACTGAGTAAATGAAAAATCCTACACCTAAGGTGTGGTATGACACAAGAGGGGCCAAGGATGACCATAGATACAAGAAACCCTGGAAAAATTATTAATATTTTCTAGAAGTATCATATTAATTTTGGATTATGATAATAATAAATTATAATTATAATAGTCATATATTAGTCTATGATAATGTGTATATCAAAGATATATTTTAGGAGGGAGGTCTCAACTAAAATTGACATTTAAAATAGAAAGATTATAACACATTGGAAGATAATATCACTTACACACTCATAGTACAGTAGCACTAAGCGATATCACGGACAAACATAATGGACACTAGATTTGAAGTTTACTATTGAAATTTTCTCTAATAAAATTATAAAAACTACATCATCTTTCACTCCTGTAGTGGTGCATTGATCAATGTATATCACATACAGAATCACAATTATTAGTATTTATGTTTACCTAATTTGTAATACTTTAAACAATGAATACAAATTTTATTAAAAAATGTTTAACAAATGCAAGTGACGACAATCTCATCATATAACATATCAGTTATAAGCAAACACATTAATATGTATGTGCACAAATACTCATAATAATGCATAACATAGGAAATGGATTTCTATTCCAAACATGGTTACACCATAAATATAGTTAGGCCATTATTGCAAATGAGTTAAGATGGGCCCCTTTGTGGGATTTGACAATGACTAATGTACCTACAAAATAAAATATGATTTTTGTTGCTTTCTCAAAACATGTTTTTCAATTCATATGATGGTGTGCAAATTATCCATGATGATGTCTTTTGATACATAACTCTAGACACAACAATTGAATTTTTGACACGCATGCCAAAGCATAATAGTCAGATGTTAAAAAAGTTAGCCTTGGAATTAGGGAATTCTTAGTTTCAAAGTTGGGGACATACTTGTGCCATTGATCAAGTATCTAGGGATAAAACCACATTCATTATCTTGTTTGAGGTGGGCATACAACTAGGAATTGATTAGACAAGTTCTAAATAGTGATGAGACATGCTAAGTTTTGAAATGTGTCTTGCAATAAAAAAACATGCCAAAAATAATCAAATTACACATTAGAATCATGTATCTAAGATATTGAAAAAAAATGACATAAAAAAATGAAAAAATATAAATATATCACTTTTTAATTTTATAATTATATAATAATTTAATAAGTTTTACACACCAATTTAACTTAATAAAATTTTAAAAATCATATCATCTTCACCATATTATAATAATATATTTTTTAAATAGATCAATAAAACAATTTAATCTTTATTTACAAACATAACATATCTAATTTATATCACATGCTCATTTAAAAACTCTTATATCTACTTTACTTAATTTAAAATAGTTAAATATAACTAAACTAAGCTAGCTAGCTCTTTAAAAATGAAATATATTTATAAATAAAAAACAAAAAATCCTTTTATCTTATTAATTTAATTATTAATATAATTTTTTTAATTAAATTAATCTTTATCATACTTAGACATAACCTTTCATACATAAAAAATACATGCAATCTTTTCATGAAAATCAATATTACATTATCCTCCCTTTATAAAAGTTGTGGTGTCTTTCTTGTTTTTGTATTGGTACAATTTTAAATGTAATACTCAATAATAAGTCTTCCCCATATGATAAAAAAACGTTACAATTTCCACAATGTTTAGTAGCCTTAGAAATAATTACGAAGAATATACTTTTACAAATATAAAATCATTTATTCATTTATCTATCTACATTTTTAAGCTTGACCAAAAAATAAGACCGTATTTAATGTACTTTGTCAAGATGTTATGGATTTGGTAAGAGATTTCAATGGGAAAATGAAATATTAAAGAATTTATTATGGACTTGGGAGGAGATTTCAATGTGAAAATGAAACATTAGAGAATTTATTATGGATTTGGGAGGAGATTTCAATGTGAAAATGAAACATTAGAGAATTTATTATGGATTTGGTTGGAGATTTCAATGTGAAAATAAAATATTAAGAATTTATTTAAATATCTATCAATTAGTCTATATGTGGTCTATATGTAAGGCACATTAATAATACATTAGTAGGAAAAAAAATTATATTCATATAAGTTAAACTTTTGATTATTATAAATTACATGGCGGAAAAATCAAGTTTTTGTGAGTATGAGCCATTAATTGCAATGTGCTAAGTCTTTTAGTGGAAATGTATATATATAAAGAGAGTTGACACTTTTATTGAAGATTAGGGGAAATAATTTAATAATTGTGTCTTTCAAAATCATATGTGATAATTTTGAATGACTTAAAATTCGATAACAATTTATTTGACACATTCATTGTTTAGTCTTAAGGATTTTGGTCCACATCATTAAATATGATATCACATCAATATGTTTTTTGTTGAGATGTCATAAAAGACACCCTCAAAAAATTTAGACCTATAGTTATTGCATTAATTCATGTTTTATTGGTGTACTCATGTGGTATTACATGATTTGTTACTTTTTGGTATAGGAGGCAAGGCTAGTCAAAACAAGTATTTTGATTAAAATTGACAAATACAATATTCAACATCAAGGAAAATGGTGAAATTTTATATGACTATTTGAGTAGTCTTTAAATCCCCTAGTTGTGTTGACATCGACATGCTTTTGTTGAGATGCCATAAAAGAACCCCTCAAAAAGTTAGACCTATAGTTCATGCATTCATTCATGTTTTATTGGTCCATCCATATGATATCACAAATTATTTTTTATTTTTTGGTATGTCTTATTTGAGGAGGCGAGGCTAGTCAAAACAAGTTTTTTGATCAAAGTTGACAACACAAGATTCAACATCAAAAATATTAATGAAATTTTATGGCTATTTGAGTGGGCCTTAAATCATATGGTTGGGTCAACATGACGCTCTTATGATATAACTCTTGGTCTTATAGACTAAATGGTCTTGTAAATAATTAAAATTTTATTTATTCTTTTATTATTAATAATTGTCAACATAAATAGCTTGAAGTCACATCTAATAGTACTATATTATGAGGTTTAGAGGGTTTCTCTTTCTCTATAATCTGTCGATTATCGTTCATCTAGATTTACATGATTTTTTTATAATTGGTGTGATAAATCTTCTTAAGACTAATAGACCTACTCTAGAATCTTTTTTTTTTAATGATATTACAAAAATACTATACTTTATAAATAACGATATTTAAATTTATAACTACCCATTAACTTGGTTGAGGGTCATTATTATGTGAATTTTCTTGATAACTATTAAATTTTTCTGTTATTCTCATCATCATTCAAAAATTAAAATATTATATAAAATTATATGGTGCTAAATATTGAAAGTTGCATGTTACATTTATGTAGCTAGGTAATATTTATTTTTTGAAAGAAATTGTAATGGCATCAAAAGTGGAAGGGGAATTTTGGCAATGGAAGATGTTTATAAATAAGATGGGTTTGTGGTTTCAAGAGTTGTTTTGACACGCATGAAAATGATGTGTGGATTTTGAAACTCTACCATTTTCTTCATACAATGCATATAATGCAAATTAAAGTTCTTGGAATCCACTTTGGTCACTAGGTACCCTTTCTTTCATTTATTTTTTTGTTCGACATAATTTTTTTAACATTTCATTGATCTACATCATTCCTCATTTATATTATTTATTCGAATATATGTTGTATGTTGATTAATGGCCTAGCAATTCACATTGAAAATATGAAGATGTCCTAATTATGTTGAATGATGAGGATGTAGCTTATGGATTCAATCATGGACACTACCCTTTATGTTTGGAGGTGTCACGAAGTAGAAAAATCTTAACTTCTTTGAAAAATGTTGGGGTTCATGAGGTGCAGGGGGTGGATTTTATTGGAAAGATGGAACATTTGAAAGAATAACTAGAATTATTGTCTATGGATTCAACAACCTTGTGTTCCATTTAGGTCACAAATATTATTGGAAATGGCAATACTTTTACAACTCCTTGACAAAGAGGTGGATTCCAAGGGAAATTTGTACAATAATTAACTGATATTTCTTAAATTATGTCAATTTCCTTTTTCGCTTTTGTTTCTTACAAACATTTTATGGTGTGCAAGTTTGAAATTATCCAATTGAAAAAGCTTTAAAATATTACTGGGATCATGTAATTATTTTTGGTAAGTGGTTAGTCATCAAAATTCTATCATTTGAAATGAACCTTGCTAAGTATGGGTTATTTGGGGTAGAAAATTATTATTTTTAGTTTAACTTATTATCGACAAGTTACATTGTTGGATTTTTATTTTAGAAAATAATGTAGATAACTTCCATTTTAAAGGGCTACCTCTATAATTCTTCTTGCCATGATAAATTATATTTATATTGATAGAGGTTGGTTATTGATGCAACTTAGGAACTTTCTAATTTGTTTCTTTGTCTAGGTCATGAAAATCCCTTTTCTAAAATGACACACTCTTTTCTTGATTCTCTATTGGTTTTTAGTAGCTTTTATCTACTACAAACCTATATAAGAGTAAATGTTAACACAATTTACTAATACTTAACCAAATTTTTGCATGCATTTTAGATTGAGGTTAAATGGATTTTTATTGTAAACAAAGGGTACCTTCTACAAAACCTTTCAATAGGCATTTAAAGTTGATAATATTCTATTAGAAACCTAATGGTATTTATAAAAAATCTATAATTTGGTATTTAGATATTAATGTAATTCTTATATTTGTTGACATGTCTTTCTTTCCATTCTATATTAGCTCATGTGTATTGAATATCTAAGGATAATGGTTATTCATTCTATGCATTGAAAATGGTATGCACTCGATACATGGTAGGGGAAACACTTCCTTTTATTTACTTTTGTCAATAATTTATAGATGCAATTCTTGGTTTTCTCTTACACTTTTCAATAATATTGTAATATCCCTACTTATTATTTTTAAACCCCTAATAAATATTTCACAAATACTCCATCTCTAACAATATTTTTCTTGAAAAATTAACATATCAAATTCTCCCAAATAGTTAATACAATTTGAATATTTGCAAATAAACATATTAGATCTAGAATTGATGACAAGTTTATACTATCAAGTACATTTATAATAGGTTTGATGCATACAATCACTTCTACACCATATAAATATGAGATTATACTAAGAAGTTTCTACTCTATTTAGGCTTGGAGAATGCAATGAAGTTAGGTACTATTGTAATGATCTACTATTACTGATTCAAGGTTTATTGAGTGATCTTTGATATGTCATGTGATTTATCTAGGGTTTAGCACATGCATGTGAGTAGACAATTAAAACAATCCCATAATCTATTGCCTAGCAAATTTAGGTTTAACATCATGAAATATATATAATAATTTAAAAATTATAATGTATTGTTAGATATAGTTTCTAATGATCCACACCATAAAGATCTGTATTGGTTTAAGTAGGTACCTAACCATAATGAATCCCTTTTTAGCTCCACAAATTTTAAGTAGGTACCTAGCCACAATGAGTCCCTTTTTAGTTCCACAAATTTGTTGTTTGACAATGACTTCTTAGTACTGTTAGTAAGCCTTGATGATTGGAAATGTGAAATATTGTTTAACCTTGGGTGAACATTATGAGATGCCCTAAGAAAATGGAAAATGATCAAGTCATACACTTCTTTAATATTGTTTGGACTAATTTGTGATCTTTGTTGATCATTGATTAAACCCTAACCCCAGATAGAAATTGTTGCAAGTTTTGGGACCTTTATTATCAATCTTCTATTTAAAAGTAGAGGCACCAAAATGACATGCAATTGACTGGGTTGTCTTTTGATAGAAGGAAAGAACATCAATCAAATATGGATCCTCCTAAATTGTGTACATCATTGTCCAACAACTTGAAAAAATCACCAAAAATCTATTTAGCCTGATTGCAACACTTGAATGGGGTTGCCTAGTAGAAGAATGGAGTTTTTTTTCCATACATCTAAGTCCACCTTCAAGGGTTTTCATCCTTGACAAAGTTATCAAAATTTGTTGTTACACCCTAATTTTGTGTATTTACTATTTACTATTACTATGTAGGGTAAATGTGAATGTAATTTAAATTTTGAATGAGAATAAATTGTGTGTACACTTTGTTATCAAAAAATTACAAATGAATGTTATTTCATTTAATGATATGTGAAGAAATGCATATATGTGAAATGGATGGTTATTGAATTATATATTCTAACTATGGAAATATATTATGTGAAAGCATATTTTGTTGAATAACTAACTACCGTGGGATTGTGTTAGTTGCATGGAGGTATATGTTCAATCCTCCAGGTGTGAGGGGAAGTATCACTTAGGAGAAGATCTTGGTTGGGTAACCAGTAACGTAACCTATCCGAGCTTACACAGACTCACAGTAGAATGGTTGAGTCAAGTTATTATGTTGGGAATTGGTAAGTCATCCTTAGTATGTGTCTGCATAAGTAAGGGTCTTGATTATTGTGGAGTGCATTCTTGGATGATGTTTATATGTTTAGAGCTTATGTGTTCTTCCTATATTACTATGCTTGTATTGATGAGGTGAACACATGTGGGATGCATGTATAGGTATACATATGCATGTCGATGATGGACCATACACATGAAGTAACATGTACATGAGGGTACATAGGTAGACGTATGTATGCACACTTATGAATGGGTTGCTTATGAGCACGGAGCTATCGAATGGACAATACGACATGAATGTGTATATGTATTAATACACCACACATCTATTCCCTATCAACATGATGGTAATTGTGTATGTACACTTGATTGTGAAATCGAATGTGTATATAATATGAGATATATACATATATCCATATGTATACATGTATCGATACATACGTATGATGGGAAAATGGAAATGTCCATACAGATGTATCAATATATCTAAACATACATAAACATGTACATAGAGGAATATATATAGTCAATATGGTTATTATTATTATGTGAATGTTAACTTGTTCATATTCATTCATATATCGAATGTATACATACTTGATTGACATGGTGTATATATATATATGAACATAGGTCGACTTATATCTATGAACATAGGCCGATTTGTATATGAGATAAGCAAAGTATTTAAACGTTGAATGATACATATGTTGACATTGGATAAAAGTCAAACTATATGGCAAGTATTTCATAGCAATAAAAGGTCGATATGGGATAAAACCATAAGTTGATACTATTGTAAATGCAACTTTGAGTTATTAATAGTGAATTACTTGGGCGCTATAATACCAAGTGATGGAATATTTATGAGTTGTTGTATAATGTAGAAAGATGCATGATAATAGGGAATGCATACATCAAGATAAGAAATGGTCAAAAGCACCTTTTGAGCACTATTTTGAAGGGTGATTCATCTGTGATTTGTTGCCCAATAGAACTATGATTGAGTCAAATTTGTCTTAGTGTTGCTTATAAACTATAGACTGTTTCAAAGAGTAAAACCATGCCAAGAGATAAGGAAAAGTGGCTGCAACATGACACCAACTTATGAATGATCTTTAACCTGTAGAAGTCTATTCTGATTGCAAATCAACTTTCATCATTTGAGCATGTGCAATTTTGAAGGGTCGACTTGTAGCATTATATGTTGAGTTTGTACTTAGTTTGCTACAACCTTTTAGCTGAGTATTATGAATTGACTTGCATGGAGAGAGCTATCATTCTACATGCCTTTTTTGTGGGCTGCAATGCCTCATTTTGTTGTATAAATAGAGAGGCATGTTCTCTCATTTGGGATGCACTAATTTGCATTATTCTGCAATTGCATTCTACTGTATTTTGTGAGAGCCTTGAGTATTTTTGAGAAGGTATATTTTGTGAGTGTTTTATTTGTGAGAGCATATCATCAACTTGTGAGAGAAGTCATAGTGAAGTATTGCTTGAGAGGATTAAGTGAAGCTAGTAAGCTGTTGTTGGAAATTTGTGCATCAAGTCAGTCATTTGGTTAAGCGTATCATAGGCATGGGAATCCCGTCTCCTCTTATTTATCTTTAATTATGAAAGATTGAGTTTTGAATGCTTTATGTGAACTGCTTGAGATTACTTGCATTAGGAAAATATAGCATTTTCTTTGGAAAGGAAATAGAAGTTGTTTTATTATTTTCTATGAAAGTGCTTGTAACTACTCCACAATAGGAGGGTTTGTTTGTCATAGGTATTGTTATACTAGATATGATTAAACAAGGATATAGCTTAAGAGTTATTCATAGCTAAAGTTATTTGATTATATTAGATAGCTAGTGGGATACTCCTGGGATTTGATTGTCCATTGAAGGGAGGGAACTTGTTCATATGCTTTGTGAGTAGAAATACCATTAAGTTTGTGGGAACGAGAATAGGTATTTCTGGGAAGATTACCCATTGGAGGAAATACCTATGCATAGATTATTGTGGCTCAAAGTCAAATTGAGCTCGAGTAGTGTATGTGAGTAGGATGACTATCACTCAAAGTACTGAGTGAGAACACTTTGCCCAAATTAGTGTGATTTCCTTTGGCTCCACTGTCATTTCACTGCCCTTGTAGTGCATGCTAGTTCTAGATTGTAGGGTTACAAGTTCTAGTTGTGTAGGACACAACACTAATCTTAGTATGGTTGTCATGCAAGGTTACTCCACCAATCTCTTCATCGAAGGGTAGGGCCATCTATCGTTGATAGATGTGCGGGGGATCACATATGAGTCCATGGTTGGCATAAGAAGCACTTGAGTGATGCTTCTCCTCCTCAACAGGCGATAGTAGACCAAGATTTGAAGGAGTTTTCTAGACCATCTATATATATTGCTTTGAAGCTCAGTTGAGCTATGTATGTACTTTGTACACATTCTTTAGAATATTGTAATTTGAGAATTATTATATTGGAATGGAATCAATGTTAATTATTTTTCTGACATCCATGTTCATTTGTTCTCTATAAAATAAATAATTTTTTTATGGCAATGGTTAAGTTACATAGTTTATTCACTTGCAAAGTGAAAACTTAGGAAAAATTACTTCAGTGAACTGTTGACATGTTATATTTGTAATTGTAGGAAATTAGAATTCAATATCTCAAAAGACAAATCAAAACTTGCAATTATACCTTCTTTGTTTAGGACCCATGGGTCTTATAATTGGGAGCCAAAATTCATAAATATTATTCTTATTAATTTACTTAAGATAATTACCATCATTACTATAAAATTAAATTAAATTATTATTTTAGTGTTGAGAAACACTATTTATAATAATAATACTAGTAAGGAGAATGGGACATGACAAATTTATAGAAACTAACCAATTTTGAGGATTTTATCTATCATTGCCATTACTTTCTCTTGATTTAATATTAATGTTGTTGTCTTTGTTGACTTAGTTTGGTATTCTAGTTGTCCACTATAATACATATATAAAGCTTTGGTAGTCTATCTTTTAGGTATAATATATAATACTTTTATGTTTCTATTGTTAAATCTAGAGTAGAATTGCTAGGTATAAAAATATGAGTTTGAACCATAGACATAGAAATAAAATTTCTTAATCTCACCAATATAATATTCCCCCATCTTTTAAAGAAACCAATTTTTTGTGAAAGATCTAGTTGCTAAATATGAAAAAATAATATATAATTGTAATACTATTGAATTATAGTTGAATATAAGTGCTTAGAACATAATTTGTTTATGTTTCCTCATTCCATCATGATATTCAAGTATGTTAAGGTTTTCTCCTAAATATGCAAATATCACACAACAAGATAATTTTGCATTTAGTGCATGCATATTGCATATAAAATTAAAATTGTCTAAAACAATAATGTTGACAACATGAGTGGCAATAGGCAATACTCTATATAGAGACATGGAGTTATAGTGGATATTGAGTTATGTGGCCAAATAGATCATGGGTATAAGTTATAAGGAACGATACTAATGTTTTCCCCCTTTTGGATTATTTGTCATCATTTTTAAATACAATAAAATCAAGGTTTTGTTGGCATTAGGCTTTGTTGGACGTATTACACACTCATAATAAAAAGTGATGTTTTATTTTAATCTTTATCATTTTATCTAATATAATGACCCTAGCTTTTCTTGTATTATTGTTATCACTTGAAATATGCACCCTGTTGAATCTTGAGTCCAACTATCCTATGAAACATGGGATGACCTCTTGAGTTGTGAGACTCACAAAAATTGAGGTCAACCTCCGATTAAAGGGTGGATTCCCCTTGGTAAATCACCTAAAAACTAACTCTAACTAAAGAACCTTGTTGAGACAAGAGATGAGAAAGATCTGATAATCTAAATCTATAACCAAAAATGAAGGTGATACACTAAATAGAGCAGATTTCTACTTCCTTTCAACAACACAACTTATGAATCTCAATCTAAAGCTTCACACAGTAATTTGCAATAGTAATTCAGAGTCATAGAATTGACAATAATACCTACTTTTATTCATACACATAGAAAATTGAAACAAATAGAGGCAAAAATATTGATTCTTAAATCACTGAAGGCTGCTACAATGACTGTTTTCTGGAAAAAAAAGGTAAATATTACAACACAAGCATACAACCAACCATTATTTCAGAGTGAAACAAGGTTAAGATGTAATCAATGAAGAAAACTAAGAAGTAAATACCTGATTTTGATTGAAAAAATTAAAGGACTGAATGACACTTTGTCACAATAAACTTTTCCAATGCTTTGTAACAAACATAAGCCTCTTATTTATAGATTTTGAGAGCCTACATTCAATAATTCATGTTGACTTTAGATATTTTTCCTATGAGTTGTCATCCTTATCCTCTGTGGATAAGATTTACCTTTTTGTTTTATGAGTTGTCAATCTTATCCTCTATGGATAAGATATTTGTAATCCTTATCCACAATCCTTATCCCTTGTGGATAAGATTCACCTTTTTGCTTTATGAGTTGTCATCCTTATTCTTAGTGGATAAGGTATTTTGCAATCCTTATCCTTTGACTTTGACTTTCTTGAAGTTAGTGAACTCCTTTATTATTTTTCCATGCTTTGTTGATTTAACAAAAAAAACATTTTCTCTCTCCTCTCTCTTCTCCTTTTTTTTTGTTCTGATTCTTTGAAAAAATCAAATAACAATTATTAAAAAAACTTAAGATACTTATTAAAACTTATTATATGTTATTGTACAATGTCAAAGATTTGACTTTACTTTTTCAGTTAAAATCAAATTCTTTATTGTTTTGAATGCTCCATACAAGTAGATCTTTATAGGAGGAAAGATAATATTATAAATATCACTTTCTTTCTTTTTTATTCAAAATTATTTTATTTACAATTTATAAATATGAGACAAATATTTATCAAATAAAATTGTTTTGTTTATTTAATGTGTGAGTTGAATGTCATCATTTTAATTTAATAATTACAATTTGAAAGTCAAACATATTTTTTGTAACATATATTTGTATTATTACACAACATATTGCAATTGTATATGAGTGCATATAAAATTATCGTATATATTGTTTTGAAATAATTGGAATAATATATAAAAATATATTATTTAATAAATAAACTAATTAATTAAAATTATTGTTGTTGAAACTTTCTAAACTCATTCTTGGTGGTGCAATAAATAATTATTGATATTAATAAATTATGATACATTAAAAATCACTTCTTTTTGACATATTCATCACAATCTCATAAATTATTAAATTGATGAGATTATTATAAACTAGTAAAAATATCAAATGATCCTACATAAATGAAAGTCTTTTTCATTTTGTTGATGGATCACATGATCCGAAATGTCGATGGTAAAAATTTGCTACACAATCAAATCTAGAAATAATACACAACTACAGTATAGATTGTAGAAACCTGAAATCATTAAATAAACTATCTACATGTTCTTATCAATTATACAATCACCTGTACTTACTAATTATTAGACTGCAATTTGATGGAAAATTTCCTAAAACTTTAATAAACAAAAGATCCCATAGATTTCATAATAATAAATAAACTTAAAACCTTAAACTCATTCTAAATCTACACTTATATAATTAAATTAGAATTTAAAAACTAATTGAAAAAACTTTCAATCCCACTAAAAATTAGGACGACACAAGATTCTAAAATATCCTCAACATTATTGTTTTCCTTTTATGGACCCTTTTGTGGAAAGGGCCACTTGGGAGGAAGAAGGAATACTATGCCAAACATTTTAACCCTACGCATGACTACACACAAAAGACCTACATCGGAATGGAAATAAAATGGAAAGCGAAAATGCTGATAGCTCAGATTAGAACAAGTTCGCACCAGCTTAGATGTGAGACCGGAAGGTGGATGATACCTAAAGAGGAGTGGGCAGACAGAAGGTGTAGATATTGCACTCAAGGAGTGGTTGAGACAGAATGGCACTATATCAGGGAATGTTCGGCTTACAAGGACATTCGGATCAATTATACTGAGACATTAAAAAGGAACAAGTTGGGTGATCTGTTTGAAGAAGAGAAGATAACAGGGTTTGCAGATTTTCTGGTCAAGATAAACAGCAGAAGATCCAAGATGCAGAAAGAAAAAGAAACATAGGCTTTTTTGCTTTTTCTGGGGTTCACGTCTCTTCGCTTGCTATCTGCGGGTCCCATAGGCTGCCTGGCCTCGTGAACGTGATTAAAAACATTCATTCATTCATTCAAAAATAGTCCCTGTAACATCTCAATGAAATAACGCCAAGTACGTACACATCTGGTAGAGCCTTCGGACCGTTCCGTGTGATTGAACGAGTTTTATCGTCTGTGTAAATGCCGTGTATTTGCCAATGGGGCGACGCTGGCCTTCCCACTAATCAGTTCAGTGCTCTCGCCTTCTTTTGAGCAAATAGCTGAGTGCGGCTATTTATCTAGTTTGGGTACTCTTTCGACGGAGGGGGGGAAGAGGGACCCCTTTCTAAGTATTATTTGAGCGGGAAAAACATGGGAGGCAGGCAATCCTCTGAAAAGACTAAGAATCAAAGCATCCATGCGTTCACTGTGAAGGTTGACAAAATAAAATCACAATAAATATTAAATTTTTTGTTGAACACCCAGAACAAAAAAAATTAAAGACAGCAAGTGCAAGTGCGTTCTTGACCATGCCGTGATTTTTTATTTTCACAGGATAGCACAGGGAATGATGTAGATCTTAGCGACTACAAGGGCAAAGTTTTGCTTGTGGTGAATGTTGCTTCACAATGGTACTCTGGCCTTTCCATGTACCCATTTGAGAATAACTAGTTTTTGTAAATGAGTACCGAAGAGATCTCGAAATTATAGAAATATGTTCCACAATTCTGTTGAATTGTTGAAGTGCTTGGGTTATTACAATTATTGCTAATTGTTTTTCAGCTGATGATAAGACTTGGGCTAATGATCAGTATGGCAATAGATAAAAGCCAATGAGAGATTGCTCTGTGTCTAAACATGAGGATGCATTGAAGTTGAATAATTATTGGCATCTGGTTGTTATATTCATTGATGTATATGATGATACCATGTTGCAGTGGAATTATTCCTGTGTTAAGGCAGCGTCTTTATTGAAACACTGAACAGTTGATGGCCATCCAGTTGTTATTCTGGATGGCTCATATGATATCATTAGTTTTCTTTCCAGCGTCAGTAGAAATTTCATTTATTTTGAAGTTAAAATAGAATGATAATGCAGTTATTGCTCTGTTTGAACAGTGGGTTCACCAATTCAAATTATAAGGAGCTGACAGAGCTTTATAACAAATACAAGGATAAAGGTGAGGTACCAAGCCTCCCGCTTCCCAAACCTGACAGCTTCTGTAGTTTTTGGATAAATATCCTGTATTATTGGTTTTTAAATTTTATATATGAATATGTCGGTTTGGTCTAGAAGATGGAGATGGTACATGAGTTTGCTTTTGTATACAACATTGGCTCTAAAGAGCCCTGTTTTGTCTTTTGGTTAAGATCCATAGTCAAGAGTATGAAATTGTCTGGTGGTATGATGCCTTCACCTGTACTTCCCATTTTTGAGAATGTTTGGTCAATAGATGGCAAGAATATGTTGCAAATCCAATATGGCCATGTCATTGGCGCACATAGCCTTCTAGATTCAGGTGGTGAAATAGCACTACCTTGTGTACTTGAAGAGTGCCTACTCTACCAGGGGAGCCCAAATCAAAGCTTGACTTCAATAGTAAAAGTTGGTGATTGTGTTTGAAAAGAAATTTTCCAAAACCCCATAGCCTGAAATTTCATCTCAATAGATCCAAGTGCATCAAAGAGAATCGCTATTGCCTTAGCACCATTCTTGATGTCCCTTCATGCTTTTGTTCAACACTACACCGTAGGTTTTTAGGCTCAAGCTTCATCCCCCAAAAAGGAAACAACTCTTAAGGCATGTTTAGATGTAGTGCCGTGTAGACTCTCCACTACTAGTGACAAACTCTTTACATTTCCTTTTAAGGCATGTTTAGATGAAGTGCCATGTAGGCTCTCCACTACTAGTGACAAACTCTTTCTCAGGAAGAGTTCCAGTTGGTTGCATTCGGAATGACTAGTGACAAAGCTCTTGGTTGCAATGGCTTTCCTTGTGAATTCAACAAAATTCTTTAGGATGGTGTTGCTTATGATTTGTTTTAGGTTTATCTTAAGCATTTCGTACTTATTCTCTAGGTTCTATAATCAACCAAGGAAACATTAAGTTCAAACCTAAAGTTGGTTTTTGGAGTTGATATGCAATTGGAGGCCCATCATTCTTTCGTTTATCTCCTAAAAAATCATTGCCAAATCTCTTGCTATGCATATCATACATCTCTCGGTGATTGTTTGTCCCAAGTAGACCAAACTTATTCAAAGTAGATACTTCCTTGATAGTGTTATTGCTATTTGGGAGGGTATGGAATTGGTGTGCAAGTTCAAAAAGTAGGTGCTTTCCATCAAAATTGACTTTGAAAAGGCTTACAATATGATTGAAACATTTCATTCTTGCCATGCTAAGAGGTCTAGGTTTTGGTCCCATTTTCATCCACTTGGTTCAAATGCTTTTTTTTTATGCTTTTGCTTGCCATTAATAAAAGTAGGTGCTTTCCATCAAAATTGACTTTGAAAAGGCTTACAATATGATTGAAACATTTCATTCTTGCCATGCTAAGAGGTCTAGGTTTTGGTCCCATTTTCATCCACTTGGTTCAAATGCTTTTTTTTTATGCTTTTGCCTGCCTAACCATTAATGGTGTTCAATCTCCACCCTTTGGCCTTTTCCATTCTGTAAGGCAAGGTTACTCGCTTGCATCTTCACTCTTTGTGCTTGCTTGTAATGTCCCCTTTTGGGATTGTCCTAAATCTTGTCCTAGAATCACAAGTTTCAATGTAGTTAGGGTTATAACTTACCAATTAAATGCTTTAAGTAGGGTAAATCTCGGTTTAGATCTTGCAATCATGTTAGATCATAGTTGGCAGACTCGCAGAAAACTCGCCAAGTTTTCAAAAACTTGTGAGTTTTTTTTAAAAACGAGTTTTATTGAGTTTAACTTGCGAGTTTTTTCTCGGACGAGTTTTTCCGAGTTTTTTGAAAAACTCGTCTATGCAGAACTTAAAGCTGAAAACGTCTTTTTTTATATTTTTTAAGCAATTTTTTAAGTTCCAGAGTTTTTTTGAGTTTTTGGCGAGTTTTAAAAAACTTTCCAATTTTTCCCTTGGCGAGTTTTTTGTTGGGGCAAGTTTTCCAACTGTGTTAGATAATATTGGAATATAATTCATATGATCAAGCATATATAAATATCTAAACCATGTAAATACATAACTATTAAACTACATCATATCCATAATGCATAACGGGAGTTTAATCATAATAGGAATTGGATGGAAAACATGATAAGTTCGCCCGAAGCTATCCCAACTAAGCCCAAGAGTGTGCAGTGTCTAAACCAAGACAACTCACCTCTTGTTCCCAAGTGGTAGGAACGTCTAGACCAAGACAATTCCACCCTTGAGGTGGGCTACGAAGTGGATAACTTGTATTTGCATTCCCTATCCATGCTGCCTTATCCATCCTTCTTATGATTACTACTCCTTGAATGTAATGTCCCCTTCTCAAGCATGATCTTTTTTGTTGACTGTTGGCCTATTCTGGAGACCCGAAGGCTACTCGGACGGTTAAATTAGGGTTTCATGTTTGGAGGTTGCTGTTGCTCGTGAATTGGTGATTGAAATGCGGATTCCTTCTGGGTTTTCTGTGAGCTTCGCGGTGATGTGATTTTCTTGGCATTCCGAGCACCTTCATGAATTTACTATTTTTAGTAAATTCTATTTCTGGCAGTGGTCCTGTTGGCTTCGGCACGGTTGGCTCTCATCTTTAGTCAATCCAGTTGGTTTGATCAATCTTGACCTTAGGAAGCATTTTTGGTGAGCTAAGTCCAGTTGATTTAAAATGTTATACTTTAAAGTTATATCTTAATATTGTGACCCCTTGGCCTAGTGAAACAACTTTAAGTTGTTCTTAAAAGGGGGACTTTGAGGGGTGGCGCCTCATGGAGATATTTCAATATTTTCTAAGGTTCAAAAAACAATGCTTGAAAATGGACGCCCATCTTGTGGAGGAGATTATTTTTAAATTAAAGTCAAATTTACCTTGAAGAAAAAGGGACGCCATCTTTGGAGGGAAATGGAGTTATTTCAAATTTGAAAAGTTAGGGTTTCTAGAAGTTTCTGGAGAGTCTTCACAAATTATAAAAGGAGGTCTTGGGTCTTCATTTTGGATTATTTGATATCTTGAGTAATGTTATGCTGCCGAAATGGTGTTGGATTGCTTCGAGGAATGAATGCCTCCTAGCTATGGCTCGACTTCGTGCTTGAGAGATAGCACCTAGTGGAGAGGTTTGCTTGTTTTGAGTGGATTTTGTAGTGAGTTGCTTTGTAGCTGTTGTCTCTTCATTGTAATCCTTATATTTGCAAAATAATCAAAAATCTGGAGTTGTTGGTTTGTGTTGCAGATTGGAGTTTTGTCTGATAAGTCTTTGTGTGATTTTATTCTGGTTCTAGGTAGTTTACCCATGCATTTGCTAGACAAGGGCGCCCCTCTCTGTGAAGTTTGAGATTTTTTGATGAAGTCTTCAATTTAATAAGTCAAAATCGCCCCTCCTTGCAGCCGTACCTTTTTGGTTCTCATTGGAATTCGTGCCAAAAATAAATATCAACGTTTTGGGTCTGTTTTTTGTTATCATCTTGGGCGCCTTCATTATAGGAGTACTTTGCATCAGATTTCATGCAATTTGAGTGAGAAATGAGTGAGTTATGTGCTTTTCATTAAGTTTCTGTATTGCTGGTTGAGTAATTTCAGTCCTTGTTCAGTCATGACAGCTTGCATAGAGTCCATCATTTGAGTTAGGTTTTGGAAGGGAAAGACATTGAGAGCATTAAGGATAACATTATACATCGTTGCAGCATTGTGAACATTCTTATCTTGTGCTTTAACAGACAAACTCTTATATTGTAAGCTGAACAGTAGTATTGTCAGCATTTCAGCTCATCTTCCTTGTCATGTTGTAATACCCACTGAATAAGTGGACGAGGTTGGCTTGCCGCCTATTTATATTCTGAAGTTGCATTTGTATTTCTTACATCTCCACCATATGGTCGCCTCATTTCCATTCTGGATTGGGTAGCACATACTTGGTGTTGAGTTATTTTCAGCATTGTAATCGATAGGGACCCTCTGACCATATGCACGCCATCATCTGGCGCATTCTTGGTTAGGGTTATTTCAGTTCATGCATTGCATTGAGATCCTTTGACCACATGCTAACACCTTGCCCATCTCGGGATCCTGGTGTACATCCTTGGTTAGAGTTGAATTCTGCTTTGTTTAGTTATTTGCTAACTCTAACGGGTGCATGTTGTTTATAATTACAATCCAAAAATTTTAAAAAAATTGGCTCGGAATATTTCATTGAATCCCTCCTAACAACCAGTCATAGTTTGGCTTGATAGGATAAGCCTTGAAAGGGTGTTTGTAAACTACTCAACCCATCTAAGCCCAAGAGTGCACAACATCCAAACCAAGACAACTCACCTCTTGACCCCAAGCGGCAGGAACGTACAGACTGAGACAATTCCACCCTTGGGGTGGGCTACTTAGAATGGGAGAGCCCGTAAACTGCATCCCCCTAACTTGCTTCTTTCAAACTTACATTTGTTTGATCATAGGATAAAGACATACATATATTAAAGAATCATAATTACCTATAAGGCCCGATAATGTCTGCAAGCATCATTATTGCTTAATCATGATATATATATATTATATATATATATATTCCATCTTCTGATTATGTCTGCTGCTATACGTAGAAATATATTCCAGATTTCTTATTTATTTGTTCCCTCCATTTTACTGTTGCTTTTATACCCCTTTCAATCTGCATATTTTATATCTGCTCATGTATATGATTTATCCTTCATACTCCACTGCAGCTGCTATTTGAATGCAGATTTATTTACTATTTCTCAATGATTTGATGCTCTATTCTTTTTTCCAGATTTCTTATTCATTTTCTCTTCTTTTTTTATCTTTCTTCAACTTCTATATCATTTATATCTTTCTTATGCCTTTTAATGAAGGGAGGCATCCCTTAGAAGAGAGACAACATTTCAAACAGTCGCAGCTTATCCTCAATCTCCCTCGCTGCCCTTGGAGACTCTAATCATTGCTTCTTTTTTAAGACTTTAATTACATGTAATTGCTGCCTTTGACCACATATAATCACTGCTTTTGACCACATATAATCGCTGCATTTTGTAAAACTGACTGCTGCCTTCTTGTAGAGTAATCGCTGCATATTATTATATATTCACATATTTTACATTAATATAATATATATTCATTTATATTAGTTTTTATATATTTTTTTAATATTTATTTATATTATAATGATTATAATTATAATAGTATTTAAATTGTTAAATTTTATATTTATATATATTTTTAATATTTGTATTGTTATTTATTTAATTGTATTTCAAGGTTTTATATTTTAGTGTTGCAATTTCAGGGGCATGACATTGTTGTGGAGGATTTGGGTATCTCCTTGCCAATGCTATTTTACAATGATGAGTTAAAGGTATTTCCCTACTTGATATTACCTCCCAACAATTGGTCAGTGGGCACTTTGTGGATGATTCTTTCTTGATGCTCATTGAGGAGGGCGATAACATTTGATAAGCTTTCAAATGTCTTGGACATTTTTTTGTCTTGCTTCTAGCTTTACCATCCAATGGAGTAAAACATAGTATTATAGGCAAGCGTGTCATGTTCTTTCTTGGCTTGGTCGGCCAGGACCTTAATTAATAACCGTGGGGGGGGGGAGGGGAGGAAAGAGGGTTTAACACCTCTTAAAATATATTAATTAATAAGTATTTAATAATAAAATATAAATAAAATAATAACAAATATAAAATAAAATAAAATAAAGTTAAGATTTTAAGTTTTAAATTCTGGTGCCAATGTTTGGGGCCTTATGAACCTAACTTGTAGGATAATATAAAAAACTAGATCCAAGCGCCATTTTGGATAGAGAGAATTGATAAGAATTTTGGGAATATTTTTCCTGAGTTGGTTTGCAGGACGAAAACCCTGGCAGGCCTCCAAGGTTAGGATGAAGCCCTTAACCTTGTCTTATCATTGTCTATGTTTTGTCAATTCTAGTTCAGAAATTCCTTTGTGTTTCCAGTACCAGGTTTATAGGAGGTTGTCAAGAGTTTGCCAATGTCATACCCTTCAAGTTAGACGGGATTTTGTGAACAGTTTTCGTAGGGCAGTAGTTGTGGAGGGTGTAATCAATACTTAGGCAACACCATTATCACTGTGAGCCAATCTACTTGACTTGGCGTGCTGAAGGGGGGGAATATGCAAATCCTAATCACCATTAATCTCTGCACCAAGGGTGTCCACACTCAACAATTCAAGTCTGTGTGTAGATTGAAGTTAGAGTTGTATGCAGGTTAGATCTAGTGCCCTCATTTGCAAGTTAACAACCCTAGTTGAGGAGCCATATCTCTAAGTTGTCACCAAATTGGAAGAAGGGCCAAACATTACTTCTCAAGGAAAACCTATTTCGAGGCGTTTGTGGCTCCCTATGGCCTCATAGGCATTTTGCAACTCCAACATACTTAGATCTAGGGTCAAACTTAAGAGGACACAACAAATCAACAACCATTAAAGCTCAAATCCACCTTCCTGGAGGCGTCTATAGCAAAGATATCTAGCCCTAGGTGCCGCCTCCTGCTAGCTGCTATCATTCATGAAGATCATGTTGTGACACTGTCTTGAGGTCTGTGTACCTCTAATCCCTTCAGGGAAATTGTCAATCAGTCTATTCCTAATGCACACTTATTTGGCTGGGCCGTCAATCTAAAGTCCAAACCTGATATCAGAAATTAGCAGTTTGTGTTGTTTTTCGATTGTTATTATAGTGTTTAAGTGAGATTTGGTATTGATATTTCAGTCTACTCATTATTGTTACTTGTGTGTTGATTAACCACAAATAGGAGTTATTTTTTAGCATAATAAACCTTAAACTAGCGATTGAAGTTGATTAAAGCCCTAGGGTCATCACATTTTTCCCAACCCCTGCCTAGCTCTATAACTTTGGATGGAAACCTATTTGATCATGGAATTTTTTTAAAATTTCTAGGAATTCCTTTTGTCTTGCAAACTTGCCAGTCTACGCTTTAGCAATATGTCATTGATAGATTTTGAAAAAAACTTGGCTTCTAGATCACCTTGCCACACTTACTAGCAGGTGAGTTCTAGAATCACTATGAAGTTGTAGGATGATTCAAGTTTACTACTCCTCATGTTGGGTGCCCTCCAAGACATCATACCACAAGTTGGACAAGTTCTTGTGGGACTTCCTTTGGGTCAATTCTGATTGTAATAAAGGATTTCATAAAGTGGCATGGGATATTTGTTGCTTTCCTAGGGATTTAGGTGGGCTTGGTCTTATTAATGTTCATAGATAAAGTATTGCTCTTTGTCCTATATGGATTAACAAAGCCTATAATGGAAATAAAGCTTGGAAAATTTTGTTGAGAAATTGCATCCTAGCTCACTATATGGGTGTTCTACCTAGAATGGCCATGGATTTCACTCTCTTTCCATTGCTTTGTTTCCCATCAAAATCAATGGCACCTTTGTCACCAAAAGTGTATGGAAATCTTGGGAGTTTATTAAGCCATTGCTGCTCTAGAATGGCAATGGCTTATCCATCAATCAACACTCCTTATGGTGGTCTCCCACCATCTTGTTTCAAGAAAATCCACTTGTAACTGCTCCCTAGTTTCATTCCCACAAGTTCTTTAGAAGGAGAATTAGGCATCTCTAGGATATTCAATTTGAAGCCAATTGCGCATGGCTTTCTTGGCCTCAAGCCAAAGTGAAGTTCAATTTATACTTGGCTAACTTTCTAACCTATTGAGCTATAATTGATTTGTCCCTTCTTAGTATACCCACAAAATCTTTGTAAAACATCTCATGCCTTGGGGGAAGGATTGGAAATGGTATGTTGATACTCCCTTCTACAATCATACTTTGAAGAAAGGCTACAAGTCACTCTTGCGTCATCTACCCATGATTCAGATTTTGAATGAAAGATGGTCTCTTCAATCACCCAATTCCACCTAGATCAATAGGTTTGATACAATTTGGAAGGCTATTGTGGAGCCTAAAATTTCTCAATTTGATTGGTCTCTCTTGTACTGGGGGCTACCTATTGGCACCCACTTGATGCATCTTGGTGTTTCCAATACAAGACATCCTTTTGTGGGAAGCTTGAAACTCTTCTCCACCTTTTTTGGTATTGTGCCCATGCCTAATATGCTTGACTCTAGATACATGACTATGACCTTTAACGCTTAACTTTTTCACTTGGCATAATTTCATTGTAAGAGATGAGGCCAAATTTCCTGTTGAGTTCTTCTAGCTACGGTGTGCTTTCAGATTGGAGATTCATTTTGCATTTGGAAAGATAGAAATTCTATAAAATTTGCTAAGGCTACTATGGAATGTAATTTTTTTATTCACTTCAAGTTATTGGTTATCACTAATGTGCATATGCAGATTCAAGTTCAAGCTCCCAAGGTTGTGTTGGAGCTCCAACATCCCTAGGCCCTAATAGATTATAGAGGAAATGCCTTTTGTGTAGTGGCCAAGGTGTCATCTTTGCCATCCCATATGAGATCAACCCATTGGGCCAATAGGCATAATTTCTCAAAGTCAACTCCTCTCTATTAGGAAAGTTGTCAAAGGGCCTCCACTTTGGCTTTGCTGCCACCCACAAGACAACATTCTAGTTGGATCCCTCATCCTCCACAACCTGCTGGCCATCAAGGTGGATGGTACCCACCTATCATTCTTCCATGTCTTCTTAGTAGTGTTAGTGGGCCCTTACAATTAGGAAAAATCTCTCAACTTTAGTTGGTTATCTCTTTGCCTAGAACTAGCTAGATTACCGAGCAAGAGGTTTTTGAGGAGGAAGAAATAGCTACTAATGATGGGTGGGATCCAATAGAGGGTGGTAGAGATTTGCAAGGTGGTGGGTGGAATAATCTTGATTATCAAGACTCTCCTACTTTTGGAATTGCCCTTGTGGTGTAATGTGTTCTTATTTTATGATAATCTAGTAATATGATTTTGGTTTTCTTGTTGGGCTGTAAACTCTTTTGTTTTGTGGCTTTTTCCCTTTTTGGTGCGACATGTCTATTTATTTTGTTCTCGACCTTGCCAGTTTACCTTACGGGTGCGATCCCATGCTGCCTGCATTTTTGAGGATCTGGCTGTAAGCTTTAATGCATTTGTTTTAATATATGGTCTTTTGATTAAAAAAAGTATCGAATTGTGAGTTATGTAGGTGGATCTTCCTAGTAGCAGGAAACCTAGGATTAAGGAAGCTTTGATTACTCATATTTGTGTTTGATCCCTGACTATGTATCTCTTGGTTAGACCAGTTAGAATACCACGACAAAGTCAATTAAACTAGCAGACATGTGATCTCTAATAACTAATAAAGACTTCTTGTTTATTTGATCTTGGTTCAGATTTTGAGATCTTGGCTTTCCCTTGCAACCAGTTTCTATCGCAGGAGCCTGGGACAAATGAGCAGATCAAGGACTTCGTATGCACCAAATACAAAGCTGAGTTTCCAATTTTTGGCAAGGTATTTACAGCAGCAGTTCATTTTTATTTTTTTGGAAGAGAAGCATCCTATATTACTCCAGAAAATGATAGCTGAGCAATGTCATTGAAAGGTAAATCTTTACCTGAATAGGAAAGGGAAGAAAGCATCTTGGCTGAGGCCCATTGGGCAAAAGATCTGTGTTCTTAAGAAACCACTCAACTGTATCTTGCATAATCTTGAACTCCTGTCTAGAATGTTGCAAATTCTCCATAATGACATTTAGCCATCTTCCTGAAAAACTAGCTTTGCATCTTTTTCTCCAGAGGAGACTGATCACTGCAAACTGAATTGGGTGCCATAGACTATGGCACTTGTACTTGACCATATAAGAATCCAGCAACTAGAAAAATTAATGACAGCCTTGCTGAGCAATGTTGCATAGTTTATCATTTTTTCCCAATAAGGATAAATATGATGTTTCACTATATGTCCTACACCCATTATGACTTTTGGGAGTGTATTACCCACGGATAATTTTGATTTTACTTGCACAGAACAGATTTTGACCTTTTCATCTATAGCTAGCACAAACCAGACATAAACTACTGGAGAGAAGAGGAAAAATAAAATTGGCACAAGGGAGTAAAACACAAGCTTTGCTTAGTTTAGGCAATCAATTTGCAATTTTACGGGATTACTGTGAGACCAGTCCTTGTTGGTAAAATTGAAATAAACTTGGAAATGATTGCCTTCCAATCAAATAATATTTTCAACTTTCAACTGCCTTATTGTTGTAGAGTGGGAAGTCTATTAACATAGCTCATTATCACTTACAAGTAAACTCCTAGAGAGTTGAATATAATTGCTGTTATAGATAGTCATTAATTACTGTTTTGCAAATCATTAAACTAGAAGTCTATAGTATGATATTAGTAAGAAAGGATTTTAGTTGAGAATACCCTAGACAGGGGATATAGAAGGAGCATTAAGGTTGGTACTAGGTCAATGTTGATCATATTGTACCATGTCCTGATTTTAATTGAGAGTACCCTAGACAGGGGATATAGACAGAGCATCAAGGTTGGTACTAGGTCAGTGTTGATCATACTATACCATGTTATTTTCATTTCCAAGTTATTCTTCTGAGAGTTGGAACAGAACAACACCCTGTACT
This sequence comes from Sequoia sempervirens, assembly GCA_007258455.2. Classification (NCBI taxonomy): domain Eukaryota; kingdom Viridiplantae; phylum Streptophyta; class Pinopsida; order Cupressales; family Cupressaceae; genus Sequoia; species Sequoia sempervirens. Next base: position 375,212 of record VDFB02015955.1, read on the forward strand.
AGGCAAACCCAGAACTATAAAATCTATTGGAACTAACTACACTCTTAAGTACTATAAATAAACATAAGAAGTCAAACCTTAATTACGTATGACCATAAGATAAAAATCCCAGCCAAGGGATTAACAGAGCAACAAGAAACACAGCAGAAACCAAAAGCTGTTATCCAAGCATCACTCATCAACATGTGCCTCTTACATGCTTCTATGCCCAAAATTTACTAACATAAAAGAGCACACATAACTGCCAACAAACATACAAAGCAGGATTAGTAGAAAGAAGCAATTTGTACAAGACACTCGAATCTTAAACTTAATTAAAATTATGGATTTAAACAGGTAACAATGTATCTAATTGGAGGTTCCAAACAGCATAACCATCAGAAACCATTGCAGAAACTGATGTTTTTTCACTTAACTTTAAACTTAGAGCTCTTGTTCATGATCTGCTCACATATAAAAGCATCCTTTCATCTAAATACTGTTGGTTGGACAAAGGACTGAAATTTTTCTGTTTACATACAATGAGAGAGAAAATTGGCTTATTTTTATGCTATCTCCCATATTATAAGCACTTTCCTTGAGCTAAAACAGATGCATTTTAAGCTTTGTTTGCACAACGGAAAGAACTTCTTGTAGTTATGTCCTTCAACTCAATACCATATTCTATATGTGAAAGGTTTCATCCATGGAATGCTCTACATTACATTTCTTTAGAAAGTACCCCTGTTTTTTGGTACAATACACAGCAAGTATTTATTTCCTGTTGGCTGCAGAAAACAGAGTGAACTGAGTTTAGGATTAATGGGATCATAAAACCAAGAAGAGATGATGTTCTTATGTACTCCTGGTTTCCATTAAATAGGTATACCCCATGTCACAAGTTTCACCACATTTCAACCAAAAAGTTTGAAATCCAGCTAACTTATAAAAAACAAAAAAAATTGTTTGAAATCATCAATATGTTTGTTTGTATGTGATTTTTCAGTTTGTGACAGAAAAAAAGAATGGAGTTTGCAGCAGTCATTGAGGATTTTCCAGGTGGCTGTGGTGTCAAGGGTTTTCAAGATTGTAGATTGCAGCAGTGTTGGTGTCAGTTCTGCAGATCATTTGAAAATCATCCATCCATGCTTCTTGACTGTCTTCATCAGAGCATGCTTTGTTTTGTTAGTTTTAAGATCAGATGTAATGCACAGAAAATTAATTCAAAAATCAGACACAATAACACAGCAGACACCCTGGGAAAACCCTCCTCTTGAGGGGAAAAGCCCAGCATCAAATATCTCTCTATAATGTATCAATAATGGCAACAAGTCTCTTTACAATGAGGCCAATCTCAAGGCCGATATGCAGCACCTTCACAAGATGCAATGATAACAAGTAATGAGCACTTCCTTGTAACTCAGATCTGCTCTTAAGAAATTCGCTATCTGCTCTTGATAATTCCCAATCTGCACTTGATTGATCTGCCCTTGAAAAATTCGCACTTGGAAGAGAAGAAATACTCGAACTTAATTGATGCCCAAATGGAGTGGAATGATCTTGTATTTATACAACTTGAAGGAGAGAGGTCACACCTTTTCATGCAAGGTCGGCCATCATAAAAATATAATTTCAATTTAATAAATACAATTTACAAGGAAGGTCGGCCAAGAAGATAATTACAAAGTTGCCATGTGAAGCGCCTCTTTACATTGAATAATCACATATAAATAATGAAGTATGAAGCCCGAAGCTGCAATTACATCAACATGTTTAACTCTGGACATCCCAGGTCGGATATCCAATGGGTGGTAAACTGAGTGTCTATAGTTTTTGGATCGATTGCAGGTCACACATGGGATCTACTATAGGCACCTTTGTAATGTCCCCAAATTTTGAGCCAGCTTAAATTAATTAATTAATTTAATGTTGTCAAAAAGGTTGAAATAGTAAGAAAACTTAAATTAATTAATTGGAGCAAAAGTAACTAAGTTTAGAAAATTTAAATAAATGAAATAAAGTTACTTTTGATTTTCAAAAATAATTCAAATTAAAGTTGAAATGAGAAAAGAGGAGAATGCAAGAAGACACAATAGGAGTTACGATGGAGAAGAATAAAAGTTGTGGGAGAGCTTTTTGCAACAGGTTGGGATTTTGGAATTTTGGTAATAGGATTTGGCTGGATATTTTCCAAAACTGTGAGGACAATATTCTCTTTTCATAGAGAATATCATCTTTGGGGTTGAGAGACACTCCCAGGGTGATCATTGATAATTCCAATTCAGGGATTATGTGAATGTTTTAATTGGTTCTTCAATTTGTTTGGGCTTCATCGTGAAAAGAGTACTGCAGATAATATTCATGTGACATTATAATTCAGGGTGAGCAAATGTTTATATTTAATTAGTTGCAAGGAGAAGGGAGATTATGATTCTTCTTATAGCCGCTGTTTATTATTGAGCCAAAATTACTAATAATTTTAGAAGAGAAAATTACTTCGGCAGAAGAAGAATACGGGTGAAAGCACCAATCTAGAGTTAAATCGCAATTTTTTTAGTTTCCAAGTTTTTGGGCATATAAGGCAGGTTTGGACTTCTCACTTGTAGCCGTCTCAAAAAAGACTACTGGGCAAATTAAAAATAAGGCAGTTGTTCTCTTATTTCCACCACTTCATTAATTTATTCTATTCAAATGAGAACGACAGTCCAAGTATTAAAATCGTGGGAGTCTTTAAATTGGTAAATCGTGGCATTAAGTTTGAAGGCCTAGTGACATTTTGGGAACTTTAGTGCAGTCTTGAATTTTCACAAGCCTCCATTACTTCAGAAGAAATTGGGAACATATATAATTCTTTAATTATTTTCTAGTTGTTGCAATTGGCGAGAATTCATTTGCCTATTGATAGCTATACCTTTCAGGAAGCACCGTTAAAAAATAGGGAAGGTTTGGAGAAGCCGTTGCCAGAATTAAGCAGGGTCGGGAATGTGTCGGAAATTTAATCTCCATGGTTCAATGTTCATAAAATTGTGTGGATTAATTAATATCGAGCTTGCTCATATAATTCAGGGCTGTAGAATATATCGTACTCAGCTATGTTGAGTGGAGGCGTTACTGAATGCAAGAGAATTTTTGTTTAATAATAGTGATTCTTTGCAGTAGATTGATTCATATAACCCTGTCATTTCATTCAAGGAAAGTTGGGCCATTTCCTTGAGCTTTCACTACTACAAGTTATCAAGATTTCTAGCAATTTCATGGAATAATTCAAGAAAGTCGTCTAATTATAGTATTGAAAGTTTCGAATATGGGAGGAGGCAGACCAAGCCATGCTTACAGTTTGAAATAAAGTGATTAGGCGGGTGTCTTTTTGGATGAGACATGATAGTTCTTAAACAAGATGTCTATTCCATTTGTTGCCGCTAAAAACAATCTTGGTCAAGGAAAAAGCAAATCACTCAAATCGTAGGAGATTGGAATTCTAATCGGGAGCAACATGATCTCTTAGAGGGCCGTTTGGAGTATTTGGATGGATGTTGTGGCATATAATATAATCGAGCCTGCACACATTTTGGAGTGACGTGAATTAAGGTAGCTGTAAAGACCAAAGTCCATCGCCTGGTTTAAGTGAGGAGCCGCTTCAATGTGGTGGTCTTTTCTGTGAGAGAGGAGCCGCTTCTGTTCTGTCTAAGCATATTGGTTGATAAATATCATAAGAGCACTATGGTATGAATTGATATTTGCGGCTCATTTTCAGGATAGAAGAGCTGAGTCAGAATTACTTTTGAACATTCATTTAATCCTGAACCACCGCCCAGTTAATTGGTTTGATATTGGTGATGTGGGCTGAGGAAGTTATTTGAAGTGTTCGATTTTCCTTGTATGAAGCCAGTAAGGATTTCATGGCATTGCTAGAGTCTAAGATCATTCTGTCGGCTAATCAATGTTAACAGCTGCTTCATTTCATTGAACGGTTTCCAAGTCTGCTCGAGATTGTGCTCATTTACATCAAGCTTAAGTGTCATGTCTCCGAAATTGTAGAGCTAAATCTGAGATATTGAAACACAAATAACCAAACCGAACAAATATCAAAATATAAATACAAGCAATTGCCATTCAAACATCACTATTATAATTATAATTATCAAGATAACTTTATAATTATAATTATTAGAATGCTAAATATTATTAGGAAACTAATCTAAATAATAATAATATATATCACTATAATTGTATTTATCATTAATAATATTAATTAAAATCAGATTGTAAATGTCATAAAATAAACAAACAGATATTATAATCAAGAAATCACAAAAGGAACAATACTGAAATCTATTGACCAAATAAACAAATAATAAATATTATAATATTCATGCTAAGTATAAAATTATAATATCTACACAAACATTAAATATATATATATATATATATATATATATTATAATGTTCATGCCAAATGTTTAGAAATCTTGGAAACCACTATTAATAAACACATAAGCTAAACCTTAAGAATCGGTGCTTCCCAAAATAAACAAACAAAGGCTAAATTAAAAAAAAAAAGACTAACAAAGGCATCAGTCAAACAGCATAAAGAATTGGTCAAAATGAAACCAACCAATACTAGGAACCGGTCCCAAACAAATGAAACAGCAAAATGCAAAAGACACGTCCCAAGTAAAGGCCCTTGTTGGGCTATAAGGAGAGATTGAGGAATAGAGGAATACGTTGTGAAAATCATTTATAGATGTATTTTGCTGGTAGTCTTCATGGTTATTATAAGTAAATACAATATGAGAGTATATATATATATATATATAGATGATATACATGTTCATGCAAGGAAAAGTATTCTAAACCTATTAATAATTAATAATGATTATACACATATAAATATATATATGTGTGTGTGTGTGTTTCATTTTCAATTATGCAATAATGATACTTGCAGCAATTATTAAGCCTTATAAGTAATGATGACTCTTTAATATAAACATAAGTAGATTATGAATTGTCCTCATCCTATGATCAATCAAATGTAAGATTGAAGGAAGGTGATTAAGGAATAAAGAGTCATGGGAAGACATAGGAGATTAGGTGATGTACTCACTTAGAAATATTATTTAGCATATTTTGATATAAGAAATAGATATTGCTAATTTGATTATTGATATAATGTTGTCTCTAATCTTATCATAATGAGAATTATTCTAGGAAATGACGAACTTAAAAAACCATTGATAAATGAAAATATATTTGATTATAGGCATGAAATAAATCTTGGATGAACGCAAATATATCTGATTGTGTAAAGATTGTCTTCTGCGTGCTTGTAACCCTATTAGGGAGAGCGAATCATGAGTGAAGTGGATTGTCTAAAAACCCCACTGTCAACCCCATAGGTCCTAGGCAAGGGATTGGGCCATAGAAGGTTGGGGGTCCGACCTAGGTTTCTGCCCCATAGGCCTGAGGCAAGGGGTTGGGCAATAGGAGGTGGTAGGCCTTAGGCCACTTGGACTCTATGGTTCTTCTCTCCTAATAGGATGAGTGTCTTTTGAGGTGTTTCCATGAGTGGAGTATGCAGGTACTAAGCCACTAGGCAAGAAGGATTGTGATGAACAACCTCTTGAGCTTGGCATGAGGGCTTCAGGGCGGATCCACCCATGGCACTCCTCATATGTCTGCCTAATTGCATTTATGATTTTGATTATATTTGGATATCCAAATATTAATACTAATAGATATGTTGTTAATATGGTGAATATAGATTCCAATCTAGGATTATTTCTTTAGAGAGAGCATTCCTTTGAAAGAAGAAACCCTAAACCTAATCTACAAGCGAATTCTAGGGCAAACTGGGTAAGGGAGATTACATAAGTATCAAGCACTTGTTATCTTTGAATGCAATGTAGTCTGGTTTGATAATTGTCAATACATTATAAAGAAAGAATCTAGAACTGAATTATGATTTCTGTTGCTATTCTCTTGATTTGTGTCTAAAGGAGTTTAATGGTTTAGTTCAGATTATTTTGTATGTGCTTCCAAATCTGAGTTAATACAACATTTGTTGATGTCTTAATATGCAATCCAATATATCAGTTATGTCATGTACAATTTAGATTGAAAATTAACCTCAAAATAGTAGTGAAGCAAACTGTTTGACGAAATGCCTGAATAGTTAACTAGTGGAAATAAAAAAAATTATACAGAACAGGGTAGCGTATTACATTGGTATCATAGCCGGTGAACCTGCCAACCTGTCAACAAAACAAACTGATTTGTTTTTTCAGATTGAATCATGGCTACTGATGAAAAAATTTTTTTGGCAAGGACACTTTACACTACAGATCTTAACTACAACTAAGCTAATTTTTAATCTATCCTATCTCCTCAAGATAAATAGAGCAAGAGGGGCATAAGAGTGGGGATGGAATGATTCGATCACTTAGACAAACTGTCTCTCAGAATGCATCCGAAGGCTCTAAACTTTCAGATTTACATCGAAATAGAATCCACATAAGTGATCTTCAAACAGTAGGCTAGATTTCAGGATTCCCAAGGAGGCACCAAGTCCTTTCCGAGGTGTAGGCTGAAAGTTAGACTACGAGAAACAACAAATAACGATAATCCTACTCTCTAAATTCCCAAGGAGAGATAATGCTCTTTCCGAGGTGTAGATCGAAAGGAAGATTATTAAGAACAACATACAATGACAAATCTTGAGACTTTTAGATCAAAGGCCTAAGGCTCTCTTGATTTATTATCCCAACTTCAATCAAAGATTACACTTTGGGACAACAACTTGTGTCAACGAGACAATAACACATGAAGTGATCAACCAAGAATACATGAACATGGATTGAACAGACCTATCTGAATAGAGAGAACGCAAACTATACTTGGCGTTTAACTATAACAAATATGATTCAAGAACATATACTAAACGAACAGAGTCAAAGGCTTTTTAGCTCAGCGTTTTGCTGCCATGAAGTAAAGTTAAAATATAATGAGCTCAAGGCTCTTATTTATAGAAGCTCAAAGGAGTAGGCAACCCTAAAATCTCCTTGAGTTAACAATGAGTTCTTTCCAATCTGCAAGATTTATTCCTATGTCAAAAAGTAGGTAACCTAATAGTTAACTGGGAAGTCTACTTCAGTTAACTGATTCTAAACTAAAAGAGAATCCAATATAAAAAAGTACCTCCAAAATAGACATCCATAATTAGTGGAAATAGACATGCATGATTAGTGGGATAGTGAGTTAACTTGGAAAGAGGCATCAAGATAACTCTTGTATTATAAATGCTATTTTGGAGTAGGACGTCCTAACTGGGTGTTTACACCTCATCTACTCAAGTCAACAATTCCTCTAACCAGTTGTTGACTGCCTCTGCATTTGGACAACTGATACTTCGCAAGATGATGACATGTCGTCATAGCATTTCCTCACCACCGACAATCTGTTCCTGATATGCAATAGTCTTGGCAGCTGCATTATCTAGCTTTGTCGACATGGCTGCGATCTGACTTAACCTGCAATCAACAGGATCACCGTAGAAACTACTACGAATGAGGTCCTAAAACTTCGTCTGCACGCCACTGAGACTCACATAGTCACCATCTTCACATTTGATACTGGCAAGGAATTGATTGGTAACTTTGGAGGCTCTGTAATTGGAGTGATGACCTTTGCTTCTCCCACAGCTTTGCGCTTCTGATGCTTTTCTTGATTCTTCTCAATGAAAGAGTGTTGTATGATGAAACCGCTAAGTTTGATTGTGAACACTCTAACTGTGAGAAATGCACACAAACTTGCTACACACGCAAAGCTCCAACAATATTCAACCCTCCAAACTAGCCTTGGAAGGCTATCAAATATACGAGGTGAAACCATATGGAACCTGTGGACTTTGAGTGTCTATGCCTGTCAATTTGTCCAAATCGACCTCTACGTGCGCCTGATGCAGATCAGTGTCTACTATCTTCAAGGAATCATGGAGAAAGACTGTTTTGGTCTTGTATTCTACTTGACAGAACTACATTTTGAAAACCTTAAAGATTGATTGGGAACACAATAATGCTCAGACAACTGCTAAAAATAGCCTTGCCGAGAAGTACTTGTCACAGAAATTTTTAAGATGTGGGTTTTGTTGGGAATGATTTTCTAAATGGACCCAGAATGTCAGAAATTCCAAAAAGTTACTTTTCCTTGTGCATGCAAGAGCCCCTTGGGGTAGAAGCTTTAGAAGCAATGAGAAGCAGTGAAGCACTATTTTTCCTGAAAAAAATTGACATATGGTATTGTAGGCGCTTCAAAGCTAAACAAACCTAGTTTGTTTTTTGAAATTGTGACTTTTTTTGGAAATCCTTAAAAAAGGGGCAGCAGGGCTACATTCTCTGGAAGAATCTGGCACGTTGGTTTTGTTGAATCTGTTGTGTTGCATACCCAGAAGACCAAATCTGTGCAAAACTGTTGTTTACTTGGACATGCAAGAAGATCTAAGACCAAAACAAAAGAAATATGAGGGGAAGAAGTTAGAAGAAATATGTGCCTCTCTGAACTTTCAAGAAAATCACACCTAGAGATGTAAACCCTGATAATTTGTTCTTCTGTGCAACTTATTCTTGAAAACATGATGACTGTTGAGAAAGGCTCCTGTCAGATCTTCAAAAGGCGTTGGAGAGAAAAATATTTGTGCTTGAGCTCTAACATGCAAAGAAAAATAATGAATAATGATGCCTAAGCTCGATAAATAGCATTTGATGTTGAAGCAATCAAGTTTAGGCACCAACACTTGGTTGAGGAGTCAATCTACATGAGAAGGAGTTCACAAAGATGATTTCCACCAATTTGGGGACGTTTTACACATGAAAAGGCTTTCAAAATAGACAACTTCAGTCAACTGGGCCTATTTTGATGTAAGTTGTCCAAGTTGAGGAGTTGAACTTTTTTATCCTTTTTTTGTGATGAAGTGCCTCTGTTTGATCCTTGATTTTGGTTGCTTGGTTGATCCTGAAGCGTTGCTGACAGATCCATTGCAGAGTTGGATCAACTTTGAAGAGGTGTGCTTGGGAGTTGCAAAGCTTAAAACCTGAATCTGATGCCTCAAATTCTTGGGTGCTTTTTCTCAAAAAGGTGCTTTATCTGTTAGACTTAGTCAGTTTCTTGGATGCTCTTCAATTCCTCCAGTTTGACCCTCAATGCTCTGATCTGAGATCACCAATGACTGATGATTCCGATGAACGTGCTGAAACATGGGATGGATAACCAATTTAGTTTCGGAAAGGATGATTGGCTTCATGAGTTTTGAAAGTTGATTTAGGGGTCTCAAAAGCTTGGGCGCCCCTGGCCTGAAGGGGCGCCTTTGATCTTTTGTGTTGTCATTTTTAGTTTGCAACCTTTCACGAATAACTCTAGTTTGATCTTCGTCATCAAATGTTTGATTTATCTGTTGAACTTGTTGACGGTTTCATTGTTGAGATTGATCAAGACGGAGGACTTCCTAGAGGTTACAGGGCTTGAACGCTGCATTTGACTGCCCAAAAATTTGGGCACCTATTTCTAGGAGGGTGCATTTTCCTTAACACTTAGCCAATTCTTCATGTTCTTTATCCTGCCTTTGCTTCCAACATTTTCCCTTTGATGATTGATCTTCGTTTGTGAATGGTTGACAGGTCCCGTGAGCTTGCAATTGGATTGATCGCGAAGCTGAAAGGATGCTGAGCAGATGCCTTGTAGAAAACAGCTGTTGAAAACTTCATTTGGTTGCCTAGAATGATGGGCGCCCTTGGTCAATAGGGGCTCTTTTTCTTTGATGTTCATTAATTTACCCTCCGTTTCACGTGCTCGGATGATCAACCATTGTCATTGTTTGATATGTCTCATGAGTTAGAAGTTGGATCCATCACAAAGCTGAGCTGAATCCTGGGAGATCATCTGGAGGTTGCCAATCCAAAGACTAGCATCTAATAGCTTTGTTTCTTGGGCGCCCCTGGGCTATAGGGGCACTTTTTCCATGATTGACTACAGTCTTTGATGACTCTCGCTTTTAGCATCTTCTATCTATGCCTCTGTTTGCCGATGATTGATGAGTCTGATTGGAATTTCTTGGTGATGCATTAGAAAGCTAGCAGAATTCTGAAGAGGATGACTGGTTTTGCAATTGTTAACAACTGTAGTTGGCCTCTTGAATTCATGGGCGCCCCTGGCCTGCAGGGGTGCAGTGAGCTCCAAAGTTAGTCATTTTCGATGATTTTCATCCTTCTTGAGCTTTGCGTTTACCGTGTCGTTGGCTGCATTGATCGCGATCACCGTATGCCAACTGCACTTGTCGTCTGTGTGCAACACCAACACTAGCCGTTTGCGTGTTTTTCGACTGCATTGTTGCCGTTGCTGATGTGTTGATTGCGTCTGTCGTTGCGCGTGTGTGATCTGCAAAGCTTCCAACATTCCTTGCGCTTTGCGTTCACCATGTTGCTTGATTGGGTTAATCATCATTGTCGACATCGCTAACACATTCATCGTTGCAATTGCTTTCACCATTTTGCGTGTATGGGTGCTTAAAAAATGGCTAAGGCATTGACTGCGTAGCATCTTTCTTGTAGCAAGGCATACGTTCTCTAGACTTACAAAAAATTTCAGCATATTTCAACATTTGAAAATCCCCTCCGTCACGAAGCATCTTTTCGAGCATCTTTCGCCATGGATTCTTCCTTGAAGCTTTTGAAGCCTAGATCTCGACACCTGGTACTGGCCATTTTGCCATTAATGGCTTAGAGGTCCTATCTTTTCTCCTGAAAAAATGAAGTAGACTTGTTGATGTATTTTTCGTGACCACACCAACACAGAATAAAGTTTCCCAACGGATACTCTATCCTCTCTTGAACAAAGTCTCCTACATGCTAAGATTGCGAGAAAGATCATGCATTTAACTCCAAGGTTCCTTCATGCAGTGGATATAGTCTCTCAGTTGGCTCGTTGTGATTTGCTGGTATCTCAAGGGGGACTTACATGATTGTTTAGTTGAAGCTCAAAGAGAAAGGGATTTTCACAAGATTCTGAAGATTTTCAATGAAGTTCAGGTTTCCTAATACTAACCTGAAAATACTGAATTTAAATGGTTGCAGGGATAAGAAGGCTCTAATCTACTCTAAGGCATGGGACATGGCAATCAATTCTTGTAGACTTCAATCGAGCTTTGCTTTGCCTCGCTTCGGACTGTGCCTCCACAAAACCGGTGCAATCTTCAGAGGAGTAACCAAAGGTATTTAGATCATAATTCAACACAAAGACATCATCACAACGACACATACCAACATGTGAATCACAAACGAAGTTAAGTCCGCAATGTTCCAGTTGACCACACAAGGGGAATTCACCATCAACGAACACACTAGTGGTATGGATAGACGAAGCTTGCTTGAATCAAACACCATATTCCACAACTAGCATCTACTTGCATGAAATGAAATTTATTCTACTTTAAGATTTTACTTGAATTGGAAGGATGAAGAAATCTTGCTAGCTCCTCACAACAAAAGATGAAATCATCATCAATGAAAACTCTTTTTATTGAGAGAGTGTTCACAACAACTTCTTACAAAACATTCAATGAGAAAGTTTTCCTTCCTCTTCAATCTATGCTATACCATCAAACTATGCTCTATGCTATGCTATCACCTAGCTGTCTCTCTATTCTAATCTCTACTCTAATGAATTACAAATGAGGGGGGGGGGGGCGGGGCGGGGCTTTTATAGTTGGCTCAGTCCAATGGACAACTGAGATTCAATTACAATGAAGGGCTCAAATTGAGCCACATAAGCCCCAACCCTAAAAAACTGCCACCAAGAAGAGTGGGGTAATAAATGAGCACTTAATGTCCACCACCCTTCTAGAAGATTCCTGTCTGGAAATGCGTTTGCATTACTCTTGTTTTTCTTCTTGACTGCAAACTGGATGAGTTTGATCATCATTGCTTCAACTCCTTCCTTAGCCTTGAGGGCATTTTAGTGCTTGAGGATGATCTTTAATGCTTGGTACTTCATCTTTTCTTTCATCCTGATCTTGAAGGATTTTCTGGTCTTGGACTCGAGCATTTCTTCACCTGAGTTGGGCACATTCAGATCCATGTGGAGTTTCAACACTTAGCCATTTCTTTCAACATCTTCCTTCATGTTTTGGGTGCAACTGAGATCTTGTGGAGGAGCTTGAAACACATAACTTTATCTCCTTTCAAGGTTGTAATATTATCTTGGATTACTTGCTTCATTGCTTCAAGTCATCGTGCTCTGGCCCCAGCATTCATCTTGCAAAACAGATAAAGAGAAGAGCATCAAAACGCTTTATAGTATAAATTCATTTCACTTACCTAATCTCGACATTTTGATTTCCAAGGTTTGATTGGCCTCATTCATCATTTTCTCCCACAGACTTTGCCTTCTTTACAACCTTTCATCATGGGCGGATTTGATGGGCTTTGCAAATTTCTTCATCTTGATGGTGCAATTGGGATGGTGGTGTTTCATTTCTCCCTTAGAAAACTTCTCACCTTGATATCTCTTCCTTGAATGCATGCACTTTCATTTTCAAACACTTAGAAGAATTTCTTGACATCTCCAGTCGACAGGGCGCATCTAGGTGGGTCTTCTTCTAGTTTCATTACTTAGAAAATTTTCAAAGCATCTCTCTTCACTCTGGGTGCATTTGAGGGGTCTAACTTTCATTTTGCTATGCCTTAAAAACTTTTCAATTTCACCTCTTGACTTAGGCGCATTTCCACCCTTACACTTTCAATTTTCAACACTTAGAAAAGTTTCCACTGCTTCAGGTTGCTAAGGCGCATTTAGGACCTCTACTTCCATTTTGTGAAACTTAGAATATTTTCTATCTCCACTTCTTGATTTAGGCACATCTCCACCCTAGAGCTTTCAATTTTCAACACTTAGGCGTTTTCTTACCTCCCTCTCAAACTTAGGCGCATTTAGGAGGTTGTACTTCTAGTTTCATTGCCTTAGACAAATTTCTTCTTCACCTTGTCATCTTGGGCGCTTCCAGGGGGTCATACTTTCATTTGTCAACACTTAGAAAATTTCTAGGCATCTCTCCAAGCTAAGGCGCATTTGACAAGGCCTACTTCCACTTTCAAAGACTTAGTCAAAATTCCAAGCTCTCCACTCAACTTGGGCGCATCTGGGGGTTTGGGCTTTCAATTTTCTAGACTTAGAAAATTTCATATAGCCACCTTCTTTCAAGGGCGCATTTAGCCTCCTGTACTTCCATTTTATTGCGTTAGAAAATTTTTAAACCAACCTCTTGGCACTTGGGCGCATTTCACCCCTTCTAGTTTCATTTTCCATGACTTAGTCAAATCTCCATCAACTCATCTTTCATTCTTTCTCAAGGGCGCATTTGGGGATGGGAGCTTCCAACTTCAAACACTTAGAAAATTTCTCTATCTCCCCCTTCAAGCTAGGTGCATTTGAGGTGTTGTGCTTTTAGTTTCAATGCCTTAGACAAATTTTAAGGTATCTCTCTAGACTAAGGCGCATATGAGGGTAGCTACTTCAAATTTCAAGCACTTAGCAAAGTTTCCAAGCATCTCTCTCTTCAAGGGCGCATTTAGCTAGGCTAGCTTCTATTTCCCATGCCTTAGCCAAATTTTGATGTCATCAACTTCTCTTTACCTTGGGTGCATCTGGGGGTAGCTACTTCAAGTTTTCTTGCCTTAGTAAAATTTTCACCCCCTCCATTAGCTTGGGCGCTTTCAAGGGGTTGCACTTCAAGTTTGCAACACTTAAACGAATTTCTCACTCACCCTTTCCAAGTTTGGGCGCATTTAGCCCATGGAGCTTCCATTTTTCATGCCTTAGCTAGATTTTCATCCTTTTTCAGCTTCTTGAGGCACATTTGGGAGGTTGAGCTTCCATTTTGAATGACTTAGAATTTTTTATCAACTCCTCCCTACATGATGGGCGCATTTTAATAGGGGTACTTCCAGTTTGCTCATGCCTTAGAAATTTTCAAGCTCCATCCCAAGGCAGGGCGCATCTGAGGGGTCCTGCAATAATTTCACAAGACTTAGCAACTTTTCCAGCTTCATCTCAAGACATGGCGCATTTAGGGGGGGTTTGCAGGTACTCCAACTGTGACTTAACAATTTTCACCATGCCTCCCCAGACTGGGCGCATTTGAGGTAATGAACTTCCATTTTCAGACTTAACCACTTTTCCTTATGCTCACTTGCCCTTGTTTACTCTGGTTTACTAGTTTTAGCAAATACTCTGGTTCTCACACTTCTGCAACTTGGATTAACTTGAAATTTGCGCCACTGGATCCTCATGATCTAATTGACCCGTTCACGTTGCCATCTTGTGTCGACCTGCTATTTATAGCCTGTTCCTGGAGGTGATTTGCTATTTATAGTAATTGCTTGATTTTAGAACTTCCGCAACTCCGTTTGACGTGAAATTTGCTCCATGGGGTCCTCATGGGTTGACTGACCTATTCACACTGGTGCCTCGTGCTGAACTGCTATTTATAGCCTGTTTTTGAAGGTGACTTACTATAAATAGTAAGTACTTGGATTGCGTTCAAATTTTACCAGTGGACTCCTTGAAAGATACTGATCACATCAGGATACATCGGTTTTTGGAGATTCTGGCATTTGCCCTCATTTTGGGTCCTGAAGCTAGAAACCCTAATCTAACTTACATTTTGCTCAAAAGATCTCCGTTTGACCCTGTTTCTGTTGCATGCCATTGTGTTTGTGATTCTGAAGTGTTGGGTAGCTGCCAGAGTGATCTTGCTAAAAATAGTAAGTGTTTGAAAAAGTGACCAATCAGCTGCCGGATGAGTTTGCATGTCACATTGCCCAAGAGATCTCAAAAAACCCAGAAAAATCCAAAAAAATGATCAACATGCGAGCATTGGCTAAAAATAGCAAGTCCCTGAAAAGTGATCAACTCTACTTGCATGTTACCTCGTTGCATAGCTCTCGAAAAACCCATAAAGAATATCTTGACATGCGTTGAGAAATCCTGCATGTAAACCCTAAAATTTTCCCTCAAAGACAACTCTGCAAAAAGGTCTTGATCCTGGTTTGCATGTTACATCACTGTGAAGCTCCTGAAAAGCCCACAAAGAATATCCAGACATGCGTTGAAGACTTCAACATGCAAACCCTAAAAATAGCCTCTGAAGTCAAGACTGTTGAAAGTTATCATCTCATCTTGCATGTTATATCATTGTCTAGGTTTCAGAAAACCCAAAAATATTCTCCAGACATGCATTGAAAACTCCAACATGCAAACCCTAAAATTGGCTCTTGAAGCTTGGACTGCTAAAAATAGCAAGTTGTTTGTTTCAGCTCGAAATTTGCAAGCAAGGAGTTCTAAGGATTCTAAGTGCAGTGCAGTCGTCAAAATTTGAAAATCCCAAGAAAATAGACCCCAAATTCAGTGGGAGCTTGCTTGAAGCATCCTAATAGCAGTGCTAAGCTCATAATTTGATTAGCCAACTCAATTTGACCTCAAAGTAGCATGAAGATTGTAAACTCTAATTCATCAGAAAGCCCTCTAGACTTAGCCAAAATTCAAATCTAGGTCAAATGGCAAGTACATCACTAGACAGAAAGAACCGATAGAGAGAGACAGACCCAAAACCAAAGCCAAAATACCCGAATGGAGCAAAAATTTAGGGGGTCCCCATTTTGAATGGGGTGATGTGTGAAAAGGTCACAACATCTGGCGACTCCACAGGAAAGTGTTGAAAAACACTTTAAGAATATAACCTTGGCTAATCTTTCTCAAACCATCATATGGAAAAGGAAACTTACTCAAAAGGGGAGAAGAAAGCATGGGTGAGGTGGCTACGCTTAGGTGAGTACTGTTATAATTCAACTTACCACGTCAATCCAAATGTCATTGTTTATGGCACTTTATGGTTATGAAGCCCTAAACTTTCTTGATTTACTTTTTGGGGACAGCAGGGTACCTAAGGCTAGAGACTTACTACAGGAAAGTCAAGACATACTGAAATCATTGAAGGAGAATATGCAGCAAGCTCAGAATCAGCAGAAATTATATGCATATCAGAACCATTCAGAGACAAGTTTCGAAGTTGGTGACGTGGTTTATCTAAGGTTCCAGCCTTACAGGTAGTCTTCCCTAAAAAAGAGTGAATCGAAAAAATTGAAGTGACGATTTTATGGACCATTTCGAGTCATGAAGAAGATTGGAGAGGTGGCATATGAGTTGGAGTTTCCAGCAAATAGCAAAGTCCACAATGTATTTCATGTTTCACGCCTCAAGAAGGCGTTGGAACACAACATAACTCCATTAATTGAATTGCCTCCTTTAGATGAAGAAAACTCATCCTAATTCCTAATGCCATAATCGATGTTAGAGAACACAAACTTCGGAAAAGAGTTATCAAAGAATATCTTGTGAAATGGAAAAATCTGCCAGTTGAAGACACTACTTGGGAGAATGAGTAGGTCTTGCAGCACCCTAAATTGAAAATTGCTTGGGGACAAGCAATTCTAGGAAGGGGGAACTGTAGTGTTCCCCATAGCCATTGACTATATATATATATATATATATATATATATATAGATATTGACGCTTTAAGTCATATTGTTTCTTTTTTTAATAAAGCGTTAATTTGTGCATAAGGAGATTTATGTCTTAAGTGAATCTCTTATGCTTTGTTGGGGAATACTGAAGCTGTCAGTGGTTTGTTAAAAATAAAATTAAATCAAGATTGAATCTCAAGAAAACTATGTAACACCTAGCCGTTACTTCGGCTGGAGTCTTGTATCGACGGGGGGTTGAGAGCAAAGGATTATGTGTGAATTTTCTAAGAGATTGGAGAACTTTCTTGAAGGGAAAGGATGGAAATGGAACGACTGCTGAAACTAATGCCTTTGAGATTGAAAGAAATGTCTTGGGCATCAGTTTAGGAGCCTTTGTGGTTGGAAGAAATCACTTGGGCAGTTTATGATGTTATTTGCATGTGTTGAATTGATTATTGGGTTGTATAAGGTAACATAGGCCGATCCAAAGTGGAGTCAAAGTTGAATATGTTGGGCTGAGAAACATGTATTGACGAGAATATATGAAGATGGTTGCCATAACCTAAGGAATGTAATAGGATTTCCTTACTGGGACGTGATTTGTGTTGATGTGGGTCTTTCCTTTAAGTTTCCGTGAGGAGCTCTTAGTGCGTGGAGAAGATTTACATACACTTGTTGTCGCCACTGAAGATTCTAAGTAAAAATTGAAATTGGCAGGAATCGCGTAAAAAGGGAAGAAATATACAAGGGTGTCAAGATTTGAGAAAACAGTGACTTTGAAATTCACATGAAACTCTTGTGTGAAGAGACATCTTATCTCTGGACTTGTGAGAAAAAAATGATACTACTAGTGTTGGAATTATTGTTCACATGGGTTAGAATAATAATGTGTGCTACAATAAAAGAGAGTTGTTATAGCTCACGTAATTAATATTGTTTGTATTATGAGTTGTTTTAACAACTCATATATTTAGGAGTTTGTTTATTTGTTAGTCACGAGTTGTTATAGGACCGTTTCCTATAACATAGGAAATACAAGTCCTATATATATGTAATATCTATTGAATGAAAAGGGGGAGTAGCACGTATTATTTTTTAATGTAATTTTTTAGGCTTCTTCTTGGCTCTGTCCATATTCTCAATATGGTATCAGAGCGTATCCTATGAAGTGCATTGTGTGGAAGAGTGAAATGTGGATGCAACCATTCTAAGTGTGAAGATTGGATTCTTTCAGATTTGGCAATACATTTGGGAAGAAAATATACAAATTTAAAGTAGTTGTAAATGTCAAAAGTGGCAAAAATGGTGTAGCAGTGTTGGTGAACATTTTGGTTGGCTGGACAAGTTTTGAGGATCCTTTATGCCATAGCAAAGCCAGATGGTTTGGATGATTTATCACATGTTATAATACACGAGATCTGCAAGCTGATTTATCAAGTTACAAAAGATGATGTTACTCGGGCATCTAATCAGTTGAAATCATCTTTACAGCTTCATCTAATCCAAGAGAGTAGGCTGAAACATCCATTGTTGGCTGACGTATCAAGGGCATTAAGGGTAGGCATAGTCACTTTGTGAAGGATGCGCGACCAATGTGCACGGCGAGCGATCACTCTGTGAAGGGTCCAGCGATTTGAGAAGGGGAAATCATTTGAAATGTGTGCAGGAATTCTGATCGAAGCATTTCATTTCAAATCGACATAAATCTGCGTACCTTCTTGAATGAACCACCAATCAATGCCTTTATTGTTTTGACCAGAGTTTTGAAGCAAGCGAGCTCTTCAAGATGAGTGTGGCTCTCATGGTTACTATCAATCTGTTCAATGCACGTCAAGCCCATGAGGATGAAGAGAATCCACATGACAAACAACTAGTTATTACTGGATATTTACTTGTAGGGTCTATTATTGGACCAAGGGGTTTGTTTGTTTGATCTGGGATCTGATTCTTCTCCATCTTTAACGTATATGTGTAAAGTTGTGTTTTAGTTGATTTAATTTCTAATTATAGCTTTCTAATTATATTAGAAATTAAAGTTAAGTTGGTTGAGTTATTTAGTGTAGTTTTTAAAGTCTTTCTATAGATTGGAAGTTAAATTGTTATTATAATTTCTTTCTAGTTTAGTGTCTCATTATTTCTTATAGAGATATTATGTCATAGTCTATAAGTCAAATTGTTTAAAGTAGGGTCTATTTTCAAGAGTTACCTACTGTTTTTGTCAAAATGTATAAGTGTCAAAAAGAAATAAAAAATAAATTTTGTTTCAATTGTAAATGGATACATTTTCGCTTGTATGCAACGTCCATATTGAGGGGGGTCATTATAAAATTAAGCCTCAAAGTCAAAATTTCTAAGTGGAAAACTCAACTAGAGGTAGGAGGCAACGAAGGAAGGAGGACAATTAGCATCCTCTCGTCAGTCACCAATGACAGGGCCGCTCATCAACTTTGGTGGCATTTTATTTTCTAGTATGTAGCTCGATATGATTTGCTTTTCAGTGTTATTGGTTGTGTGAATAAGTGGAAATTTCACATTGAGGGGGGGAATAATAACTAATGTTCCATTCCCATTCTGCACCAAAACGGCTAAAGTCAAAGGAAACTTCCAGTGGTAGTGGCAATTGTCAATGTTGTTCGAGATTGAGTGGCAACGATCGACAACAGTGACTACAATTAAGAACATTTTGTTCTTATGGAATGTAATGTGAAAACTTTTTCGTATGAGTTTTCTTCTTCAGATTATTTTTTATATATGTTGATTCCTATATACTTCCTTGATGTATAAGCATATTGGCGAACAAAAGCACTAGTGTAATGCAGTTCATGGATCTTGAAAGGGTTTGTGGGAGGATCTAGAAAACCACATGAGGTGGACAGTTGGTGGAGGTTCTTGTTCACATCAAGGTTTGTGGTAAGCCTATTTAAAACCATAGGAGTAGAGAGCCTTTCTTTGGATCAAGGTCATGAGTCAGGTGGACGTACCATAGGGATGAGCATACTGCAGATGAAGGGTGTGAGTTCGTACCATGTTCACACTAAGGGGGGGAATGTTGGAATTATTGTTCACATGGGTTAGAATAATAATGTGTGCTACAATAAAAGAGAGTTGTTATAGCTCACGTAATTAATATTGTTTGTATTATGAGTTGTTTTAACAACTCATATATTTAGGAGTTTGTTTATTTGTTAGTCACGAGTTGTTATAGGAGGTTTCCTATAACATAGGAAATACAAGTCCTATATATATGTAATATCTATTGAATGAAAAGGGGGAGTAGCATGTATTATTTTTGAATGCAAATTTTCAGGCTTTTTCTTGGCTCTGTCCAAATTCACAATAACTAGAAGTGCGTGATTTTCTCTGTAACATTTTGGTGACCATCGAGAATCTTCACAGGAAATCTAAATTTAAGTCTCCCACGTTGCAAGTGTCGATTCTCCTCAAGCCGAGCTTATGTGAAGACGGAACATCAGATGAGCAGATTCACATAGATATTTGAGACTCAAATGAACAGAGGCTTATTTTCAGCAAAATTTGGTGAGGGACTGCTATATTGTTACAGGTCTATTGATGTTGCTTGATTTTCCCTGTTCATGCTAGGAAAGAGTATCTACATATTGGCGTCTCCAAAAAACTGTTCTTGGTGACAAAGATGTATTCCATCAGAACTGAGGTTAGAGCATAATCTGTTCATATACTCTGTATTGCAGTTTAATGATTTTCCCATATATATATATATATATATGTTAGTTTTATTGGACATTCTTGAAAGCATTTTCCTGGTTCAATTTTCTGTTCTTGTCAAGGCTGTGCAAAAAACATCTTTCTGAAAACAAGAAGAATATCTCCAAACAAAATCTGCACCCTATAGAAAACAAGAAACAAAAAAATAGTAATCAGAATTGAGGTAGATCATTTCAAAACAACAACTTGTGCATAAAGCACTTAGGGAAATCGAAAAAAAAAACATCTAATCTACTGCTGCAACAATGAGCTAAAAGCACTTATGGAATTGAAAAATAATTAGCAATGTGCGAGATGCACTTAGAGGAATTGAAACTAAACAATCAATTAACTAATATACAAGGTCCCTCAAACATTAGTAACAATGTTTGAGGTGTATCCCATTGACTAGGATATGCTGAACTTTGCCATCAAGCCTTGAGATTTGGAATGCATTGGCTTGCTTGCAGTTGGTGATGATGTAGGGACCACTCCATAAGGCATCATATTTAGAATATCTATCTGCCTTTTGCTCTATCAGCATCCCACTTCAAAACCAAGTCACCTTCCTAAAAAACTCTTCCAATAGCTCTATTGTCAAATGTCCTTTTGACCTATGCTTGATGAACCTCAAGGGTTTCATACCTTGATCTCTAACTTCTTCCAACTCCATCAATTCTACTAACCTTACTGTCAAAGCATCACTTTCCAACAATTCCAACTGTTGAGCGTTTTCAAGAGAAGGTAATTCAAAAGATAATGAAAGTTTTGCCTCTTTACCATAAACTAGAAATAAATGAGAGTTACCTACAACCCTCTTTGGCACAATTCTATCAGCCCAAAGGGCTGTTCAAATCTTGGTATGCCATTTCCTCTGATTATCCACAACAATCCTCTTGATGATCTTGATCAAATTCTTGTTCATAAACTAGCCAATCCATTACCTTGAGGGTAATAATTGGAAGACGTCTTCAAATATACTCCATTTTGAACAGCCCATTTTTTGATTTTGATACCTACGAAAGCTTTAGCATTATTTGATATAATAGTGAAAGGAACACCAAACCTTGAATCTAGCCCATCAAGAAACTCTAAAATGGAAGCTTTAGTAGCATCTTTCAATGGAACAACTTCGGTCCACCTGGTGAAATAGTCCTTAGCTGTTAGCACCCATTTGTGACTTGCACTAGAAGGTGGATTAATCACTCCAATAAAATCAACCCCCATTGTACAAATGGCTAGTCTGTTTGAATAGGTTGGAGTGGTAGAGCAGCAAGCCTTTGCTTCCCTATAAAAATAACACACTCTTTACAGCTTCTCACCCACTTGTGGGCATCTCTAAACAAATTGGTCCAATAAGAACCAGCCCTCATTTTTTATAGTAGTTCTCCTTGGTGAGTGATGATCCCTTGAAAGGCCATTATGGAATTCCTAGAGAACTTTGTTAATTTGATCTTGCTTAATGCACCTCAAAAGTACTCCATTAATGTCCTTTCTAAATAAAGCACCATCAATAAGAATATAAGGAATGGACTGAAGTCTGAAATACCTTCATTTTGATGTACTTAACTTTTGAGAAAAATTGGCTCATTTGAAGAAAATGGACCATATCTTCATACCAGCTGGCAAGAGGCATATCTTCAGCTAACTGTGGCTCTACATTAGCATAAACCATGTTTGGAACAGTCATTATATCTGCTGCTAGCTGTTTGCACAACCCTTATCCGCTTACCAACCTTACTATTTTGATGTTCACATTATATTCCAGGACTCTCGTGGTCCAACCAGCTCTCTTTTCACTCACATCCTTGTGCAAAAGAAACTCTTTTACACTAGCATGATTGATCCTTAACCGAATCTTGCTGTTAGAAAGCATATGCCTGAATTTTTTCAAGGCTTTAACAACAAAAAGCACTTGCTTTTCAACAACGCTATACCTGACCTAATAGCCCTTCAATGGCTGGCTGAAAAATGCAATTGGTTGCTCCAAGGAATCTTCATTTTGCTGTGTCAAAATAGTTGATATACTTTATTTGTCTCCATAAGCATATATAATGAAATCCTTCTCATAATTAGGATTGACCAAGGTAGGAGCTTCAAAAATTGCCTTCTTTCTCTCCTCAAAGTTGACTTTTCCTTCTTTTCTTCAGCCAAAAGGAACATTCTTTTTCAACATAGAAGTGAGAGGTTTAGCCAAAAATTTAATGTTAGGAATGAACCGTCTTACAAATTTAAACTTACCAAGAAAGCTTTGTAGTCCTTTCTTATGACTTGGAAAAGAGAGAGAAATAATAGCACTTATTCGCTCTGGATCAATGGACAACCGACAAACCTTTCTTGGAAACAATATGCCCAAGTAGTTTACCTTCAGGAACAACAAAAACACATTTCTTTGGATTAAAAAAAATGCCAAATTCCCTACATCTGTCAAATACTTTCCTCAAATGACCTAGATGAACAGCCCCATGTTTAGAAAAAATAGTTAAGTCATCTAGATAAACAAGAACAAAATCATTAATCAAGCCTTTGAGAGCCATATCCATCGCTCTCTGAAAGGTTGCACTTGCATTTGTTAAGCCAAAAGGCATTTTTTTAAAGCCAGGGTACCCCATTTCATACTAAATGTTGTTTTGAACTGTTTTGATTCTGCAAAAGTAATAACCTGAATAACCATCTAACAAAGAAAATCTTTCAACCCCCACAACTGTTTGCAAAATTTGTTCCATAGAGGGAAGCGGGTGATGATCTTTAAGGGCCTCTGAAACCTACACAAAGTCTAATTTCACCATTCTTTTTCCTGATAGGAACTAAATTGGCTACCCATGATAAGTGTTTGATTGGGTAGATAATATTGGCATCTAAGAGTTTGGACAACTCTTTATGCATGACAAACTCTATCTTAGGATTTATAGGCCTTTGTCTCTGTCTAACTAGTTTAGCAATAGGATCCAACTCAATAGTATGTTGGGCTAAACTAGGATTAAATCCTTTCAAATTTTTGTACATCCATGCAAATATATCATCAAATTCTTTACAAAGACTAAGAAAAGATTGTTTTTCAGCTTTGGAACATACCTTGCCCGCTTTGAGAACTTTTTCTTCAGCAATTTGGACTTCCTTATAGTCATTCTCCTTGATAGACATGGTCATTTTCTCCTTCCTAAGCTGATTGTCACTGTTGAAGATGCTCTCCAACGTGACCAAACCGTTTGGCAACTTGTTTTTCTTCAACTGGGTAATCTGATCACCATATTGTTGATCCAACTTTGCCTGATTTTGAGCAGAAAATTTTGCTTCTTCTACCAAAAAATTGGCAATTTGCTGATCATCCTTGAAAACCTACCAGCTGATTACATTATTTGGGACAGCAGCCCTTACTAGCACTTTAACACACTTTCATTGGCCTCAGTGACATTCTTGGGCATGTCAAATTGTGCCCCAACTGCTGCAAGGCAATTAACATCTCTGTTTTGTGCTCTCAGAATAGCTTGGATGTTGAAAGCATCAAAACTTTCAATAAGATCCCAAACCATGTGCTTGTATGATTTCAACAAACTGTTCTTGGAGGCCCTTTTGCCTCTAACCTAATGTATAGCTAGTTCACTGTCTCCAAATACTTGCAATGATTTGATTCCTCCTTTGTTTGCAAGTTGAAGACTTTGTATCAATGATTCATACTTAGCCACATTATTAGTACAATTGAAATGAAATCTGAAAGCAAAGAAACATTTCTCTTCTTGGGAAGAAATAAGAGTAATACCAACCCTTGCACCATTATTGAACCTATATCCATCAAAATACAATTGCCATATGCTGTCTTTAGCCTCTTCAACAGATTTGGAATTTCTGCCTTTTCCTCATGGATACAATATGTTCCCAAACCTGTATCTTCTATGTCAACATACAAATTAGTTGTGGAGTAGGCTGCCCACTCATCAAGCAATAAATCTAGTATTTCCTCCATGGGAGTCATAGCCTCTTGACCATCAATTCCTTCCTCTTGGTCTAAAATAGTGCAATTCATATTAATTGGAGGAGTATATGGCTCAATATGGTCTTTGGAGATAGGTTCAACTTTGATAGTAATCTTAGTTCCATACCTAGTTCTAAAGAGCATATGAGACCAATCAGATGATAGATATCCTCCTATTTTGGCTATAAATTCCTTGGATAAACAAATGGCAAAGTAGGGAGGAAGATCTATAATTGATCATCTTGCACAATAGTGCAATTTGGGCACGCATGTAAGGTTAACTTCATAGTTTAATGATTCCTACAGTCCTAACAGCAGTGTCATCTAATTGCACAACACCCTTGGTGGTGGTTTCATATTTTAGATGGAGCTGATCAGCGACTTTTTTAGGCATAACAAAAGTTCTAGCCCTTGAATTGATCATACAAGTATGAACAATGAAATCACCAATGATCAAAGACATGTAGAATCGTGGAGGCTTATTGCTATTGTTGGTGTTAGTCTCCTAGTTGGGCTGAATGGGATTGGCTGTTGTTATAACACTTTCCTTTTCTGCCCTAGTTGGTTGATCAAACCCTTTCAAGGCTTCCTACAACAAGTCTCTGCATACGAATAGATAATTCTTCCCACATTGATACATTCAAGTTAGCTCTCTTCATTTGCTCTACAATATCAAATGGAACTACACTTACCTTCGTAGAAACCTTTGGGATAGCATTATCTATCTTTGTTGGAATCTAATTTGATACCAGAATGCCCTTAGGAACAGCTGAAACACCAATACTATTTACTGTTGTAGCAGCACTTGTGACACCTCGGGATGCTTGTGGGACGGATGGTTGATCAACTATGGCAACCGATCCATCTCCTATTACTCTCTTCTTCACTTCCCTATTGTACTGTGCTATGGAATCCGACTCTTTTGCTCTTGTTTATACCACAAAACTCAACTTCTTCCCAATTAGCCAAAGTTGGCTCACCTTGCACATACTTATCTTCAGTTCCAATGTGCTCAATTCCTTCATATTGCTGCCCTGAACTAGTAGGTATATCTTGCACTATAAGAACTTGACCATAGTTTCCCTCCTACCATTCTTGCTCTTGTACTAGATAGTTTTGTGCGGGAATAGTAGCTTTGGAGATGCTAACAGTGTTAGGATTTACTATATTCAAAGGCCTAGCATAGTTTAACTGTCCTTGACCTTATGCATTTGCTAGATATGGTGGCCTATTTTGATGATATGAGGGTTGATATGGCCTATTCTATGGCTGATATGAAGGATTTTTCTGCTGATATGGCCTTTTCTGTTGCATTTGCTGTCCTTTTAGGGTCACTAGCACATTGCTAAAGCTCTGAAGCAAAGATTTTACTTCGTGGAGTTCACTAGAAGGTATAGCAAGAGGAGTTGTTGGAACAACACTTACAAGAATAAGAGTTATGCTTGGCTGAGTTGCTGAAATTTCAGGGAATAATGGCATGGGAGGCCTAGGAGCTATTTTTCCAACTTGGATTAGACTATTTTCGGCTTGTATAGCCAAATCATAAGCATTAGGTAATACTCTCCCCCCCCATAGATTGTATCAACAAAGTAATATCACTATTCAAAGAGTGAATATAGAAAAGTAGTATTGGGAGTAGGTTGTACCAAAGTTGGGATCCTATCCCATGTGTCTTCTGAAACCTTTGATTGAAATCTATTAAGAACTCGTGAGGAGCTCTCTTGATCATAGAAAATTGCTCCATGAGAGAAATGATTGCTCTTGTCATGAAACTCTTTGCAAATGCTTCTCCCAATTCATCCCACTTGTGGATTGAAGCATGTAGTAACCCTCTGTACCATTCACCTACTTTGCCCCTGAAAGAAGATCCTAAAAGCCTCACAACAACATTATCTTGAGTAACATGGTGAAAAGAACAAACGTTAGCAATATCTTGAATATGCTCTGAAGGTGTAGTTTCCTTATCACTAGTAAAATATGGTAAAGCTTTCAAAGCTGAAATTGGTATAGCATCATGCTAGGTCAAAATAAGAGGGTTTCCTCCATCAAAAGTAGCAAAATTCTATTGCCTAGCCACTCTAGGAATCTGAAATTTTACTTGAGCTTGAGGAAATCTACCAAAAGGAGTAGATTGGGATATTGGACTTGCATTAGCTTTAGTTTCTCTTATAGGAGATCTAGACAATCTTGATTTTCTACTTTTAGAAGAACTAGCTGATAACTCAATAAATTGAAACTTTGTACCTTTGGTAGAAGCCCTTGTTTGCACTCTTGGCATATGATGAAAGCTCTAATCTGCACTTGCTAAGAACAACGCCACTTTCTCAGTTGGAAAATGTAGAAGTCTTTGAACTTGTCCCACTGGACATGCCAAAAACTATTATCACCTGGAATATGCACCCTTTTGAATCTTGAATCTAACTATCTTGTGAAACATTGGATGACCTCTTGAGTTGTGGGACTCACAAAACTCAAGGTCAACCTCCAATTAAAGGGTGGCTTCCTCTTGGTAAGTCACCTAAAAACTAACTCTAACTAAAGATCTTTGTTGGGAAAAGAGATAAGAAAGAACTGATAATCTGAATCTAAAATAGAAAATGAAGGTGATACACCAAATATAGCAGATTTCTACTTCCTTTCGGCAACACAACTTATGAATCTCAATCTAAAGCTTCACACAGTAATTTGCAACAATAATTTAGAGGTAAATTTAGAACAACAAGAATCAAGCATTCATAGAATTCACAATAATACCTGCTTTTCTTTCATACACAAAGAAAATTGAAACAAGTAGAGGCAAAAATATTGATCTTTGATTCACTGAAGGCTGCTACAATGACTGTTTTTTGGAAAAACAATAAAAGATTATATCACAAGCATACAATCAACCATTATTTCAGAGTGAAACAAGGTTGAAGATGCAATCAATGAAGAAAATTACAAAAGTAAAGACATAATTTTGACTGAAAAAAGTCGAGGACTGAATGTCACTTTGTTACAATAAAATTTTCTAGTGATTTGTTACAAAGCATAGTGTTGTACCCAAAATAAATTTTTGCTTCAATAAGGCATTTTGATTAAAATGGTCTAAATCATGTAAAATTGTTGTCAAAAGTCCGTTTTAGTTCAAAAAAAACATAGGCTTTTTGTGGGTTTATGTCAAGGAGGATACTTACAAATTTCTGAAATTTTGAAAATTAGGGTTTCGTACCCTTGTTTTTAGGAAAACCCCTAAAAATAAGACCTTTCCAAAATTAGTTGAAAATGATTTTGATAGGATAATTTGACTTTACGATCACACTAGTCAAGTCAAAATCACTAAAAAGTTTTACTCTAGTGGGTCTATTTTCATTTTTTAGGAGAAAGGATAGGACCTCCGAGGCCATTAATGGCAGGATGGCTAGTACTAGGTCTCGAGATCTAAGCCTCAAAAGCTTCAAGGAAGAATCGATGGTGAAAGATGCTCGAAAAGATGCTTCACGACAAAGGGGATTTTCAAAGGTTGAAAAATGTTGAAAATATTCTGTCTGGAAGATGCACACCTTGCTACAAGAAAGGTGCTACACGGTCAATGCCTTGGTGAAATTTTCAAATGCCCGTACATGCTGCATGGTGAAGGCAATTGCTACAGTGAACACATTCGAGTCTCGACAACGGTGATCAAGCCAATCAAGCTACAACGGTGAATGCAAAGCACGAAGAGGTGAAAATATTAAAGGAAATGATGAAGTTGCAGCCAAAAGTGCCCTTGCTGGTGAGGGGTGCCCATGAGTTCAAAAGATCAAAGGCAGTCATCAAGTTTTGTCAAGACACCCATCTCCTTCGTAATTCTGTTGGCTTCCCAACACATCATCAAGGAAGTTCACCTGATTCATCAATCACTGGCAAACGGAAGCAAAGAAAGAAGATGCTGAAAGCAAATATCATAAAAAATAGTAGACATCAAGGCAAAGGCGCCCCTATTGGCTAGGGTTGCCCATCATTTTGAGTCACCTGCTATGGTTTTCAACAGCCGCTTTCTCCAAGGCATTTGCTCAGCTTCGCGATCAATCCAGTTGCAAGCTCATAGGACCTGTCAAGCATTCACAAACGAAGATCAAGTGGAAAACGCTGGAAGCAAAGGCAAGATGAAGGACATGAAGAATTGGCTAAGTATTAAGGAAATTGCACCTTCCTAGAAATAGGTACCCAACTTTTTGGGCAATCAGATGTAGTCTTCAAGCTCTGTAACCTCTAGGAAGTCCTTCTCCGTCTTGATCAATCTTAGCAATGACACCATCAGTAGATTCAACAGATAAATCAAACAACTGACAACGAAGATCAAACTGGGGTTGTTCGTGAAAGATTGCAAAGTAAAAATTACAACACAAAAGGCCAGGGGTGCCCAAACTTTTGAGACCTCTAAATCAATTTTCCAAACCTGCGAGGCTAGTCATCCTTTCCAGGATTGAACTAGTTATCTATCCAATGTCTTAGCACGTTCACAGGAATTGTCGATCATCGGTAATCTCAAATC
Source organism: Sequoia sempervirens (assembly GCA_007258455.2). Lineage (NCBI taxonomy): Eukaryota > Viridiplantae > Streptophyta > Pinopsida > Cupressales > Cupressaceae > Sequoia > Sequoia sempervirens. The sequence continues at coordinate 403,971 of VDFB02015955.1, forward strand.
AAAGCACTGAAGGTCAAATTGGAGGAATTGAAAAGCATCGAAGAAACTAAGTCTGGTGAAAAATGCACCCTTTTGGGAAAAGGCGCCCAAGAATTTGAGGGATCAGATTCAAGTTTTAAGCTTTGTAGCTCCTGAGCACATCTCTTCAAAGTTGATCCAATTCTGCAATGGATCTGTCAACAACACTTCAGGATCAACCGAGCAACCAGAATCAAGGATCAAACAGAGGCACTTCATTACAGAAAAAGAATAAAAAATGTTCAACTCCTCAACTTGGATGCCTAACGCCAAAATAAGCCCAATTGACTGAAGTTAAGATATTTTGAAAGCCTCTTCATGTCTAAAACGTCCCCAAATTGGTGGAAATTGCCCCAGTGAACTCCTGATCAGGCAGATCGAGTCCTCAATCAAGTGTTGGCACCTAAACTTGATTGCTTCCACATCAAATGCTATTAATCAAGCTTAGGTGTCATTATTCAGCATTTCTCTTTGCAAATTGAAGCTCAAGCACGAGTATTTTTCTCTCCAAAGTCATTTGAAGATCTGACGAAGGGCATTCTCAACATTCTTCATGTTTTCCAGAATAAGTTGACAGAAGAACAATTTATCAGAGTTTACATCTCCATGCGTGATTTTCTTAAAGATTCAGAGAGGTAGTTTATAACTTCCAAACTTCTCCTCCTCATATTTCTTCTATTCTTGTCTTAGATCTTCTCACATGTCCAATTAAAGGGTAGTTATTCACAGATTTGACCTTCTGGGTATGATTAGCACAACAGTTTCAACAAAACCCACATGCCAGATTCTTCCAGAAAAAGTAGCCCCACTACCCCTTTTTTAGGGTTTCTGGAAAAAGTCACAGTTTCAAAAAATAGACAAATTGGGTTTGTTTAGGTTTGAAAAGCCTACAATACCCATGTGTTAGATTTTTCAGGAAAAATAGTGCTTTGCTGCTTCTTGCTACTTCTACCCCGAAAAGTTCTTGCATGTACAAGGAAAAGTAACTTTTTGGAATTTTTGACGTTTTGGGTTCATTCAGAAAATTATCCCCAACAAAACCAACATCTCAGAAATTTTCGTGAAAAGTACTTCTTGATAAAGCTATTTTTAGCAGTTGCAAAAAAGTTCTCCGAATAGTATCGTGTGCCCAGTCAATTTTCAAGGTTTTAAGAATGCAATTCCCTTAGGTTGAATTCAAGGCCAAATTGATCTTGCTTCATGATTCCCTAAAGATGGCTAACACCGACTTGCATCAAGTGCACTTGATGGTTGTTTTAGACAATTTGATAGGCATAGTCACTCAAAGTTTACACAGTTTCATACCTTGTATATCTGATAGCCTTTCAAGGCCAATTAGAGGGTTGAATACCATTGGAATTTTGGGTGCGTAGCAATCAAACTTCACAGTTTCATCATGCAACACTCTTCCATTAAGAAGAATCAAGAAAAGCATCAGAAGTGTAAAGCTGTAGAAGAGACAGAGGCCATCACTCCAGTTATAGAGCTGCCACCGGTTACTACCACACTACCTTCCACACTCTTGTTCTCATTTGAGGATGGCCTACGTTTTAGTCACCGCAAAAGAGCATAAAACAAGAACTTTTTACTTGGAGAGAACAACTCTTCAAGGTAAAAACCTATGAGGTAATCTCTGCAAAGTTGATCGAGGGTAGACAAAAGATGACAAGTGCTATCAAGTTCGCAAAAACTTTCGTATCACAATTCCCTTGCCAGTATCAACGTGAGGACGATGAGTAGATTGCGGATGACAAAGTGCAGATGAAATTCCAAAACCTCATCCGTAGTATTTTCAGTGGCGATTGCACGTTGAGTCAAATTGCTGCCATGTCAACAAAGCTAGAAGATGCAGCTGAAAAGAGACGTCATTTTCAGGATCAAATTGCAAGTGGCAAGGAGATGCTCCGAAGACACGTCATCATCTCGAAAAGTATCAGTTGTCCAGACACAAAAACAGTTAACAACTGGTTAGAGGAGCTAATCACTCAAATTGATGAGGTGTAAACTTCCAGTTAGGACATCCCACCTTTTCCAAATAGACATTAGACACAACAGTTAACTTGATGCCTCTTTCCAAGTTAACTCGCTGTCCCACCAATTGTGCATGTCTATTTTGGAGACACCTATGTAACATATGGAGTTAGTTTTAGTTTAGAATCAGTTAACTGAAGTAGACTTTCTAGTTAACTATTAGGTTACCTAATTTTAGACATAGGAATAAATCTTGCAGATTGGCAAGAACTAAATGTTAACTCAAGGAGATTTTAGGGTTCCTTACTCCTTTGAGCTTTTATAAATAAGAGCAGCCTTGCTCATTATTTTTTAACTTTTATTACTACACAAAATTGTTGCGTTGTTGTGCCATCAAGCTTGTAAGTCAATATATGTTCACTCTTTGTCTAAGAGTTGTTTGGTTTGATCGCATAGTGTATGATTTCGTACCTTTGCTGTCCCAAATATTTGTAAATCGTTGAGCAAGTTTGAAGAAATAAATCAAAAAGCAATGAGCCATTTGATCCAAAGTTTCAAGATCTATCAACATTTGTTTTTATAATCTATTGTTTCAATCTACACCTCAAACAGGCATCGTCGCCTCTTTGGGAATTTGGAGATTAAGGATTATCATTTGATGTTGTTTTATGATCTATATTTCAGCCTACACCTCAGACAGGCGTCGTTGCCTCCTTGGGAATCCTGATATCTAGTTCATCGTTTTGTGTTGTTTCTAGTAATCTGCATCTCAACCTACACCTCGGACAGGTGCCGTCACCTCCTTGGGAATCCTGAGACTTAGCTTACCGTATGAGTGTTTGCTTGCATAGAGTTTATTCCAATGTAGATCTTAAAGTTCAGAGCCTTCGGATGCATTCTGAGAGACAATCGGTCCAAGTGATCCAACCATTCCCCAAATATTGCTCTGACACCCTCTTGCTCTGTTTTACTTGAGGAGGTAGGATAGTTTAGTCTAGTTGTAGTTAAGATCTGTAGAAACTAGAGAAAAACCTTAGCCGCTACGCATTGAGTTTTATCACCCTTGTGCCCTACCGTTGAGTAAAAAGATAGGAAACTTAGATCACTTTACTTTTTACATAATAACAGCAAAAGAGGGAGCTTCCCCTCCTAATTTGAAGAGGAGTTAATACTGTGCATAGTTGTCTATTGCCAATATGCACTCCAGAGGTGCAAATTGTAATGCCAACACATAGGCCTCTTATTTATTGATTTTGAGATCCTAAACTCAGTATGAGTTCTGAAATTCTTCCTTTTTCCTGATTTTTGCATGGAAACCAGAACTCCCTTTTAAAAAATTTGCATGAAGAGTTAAGCTAATGCATGATAAAAAGTTCCCCTTTAGACTTCCTTGAAGTTAGTGAACACCTTTATTATTTTTGCATGGTTTTTTGGAGGGGCCCACAAAGTTAAACTCCCTTTTGAAAAATCTGCATGAAGAGTTAAGCTAATGCATGAAAAAAAGTTACCCTTTGACTTCCTTGAAGTTAGTAAGCTCCTTTATTATTTTTGCATGCTTTGCTGTAGGGGCTCACGAAGTTAAACTCCCTTTTAAAAAATCTGCATGATGAGTTAAACTAATGCATGAAAAAGATTTCCCCTTTGACTTCCTTGAAGTTAGTGAACTCCTCTATTATTTTTGCATGCTTTTTTGATTTTGTAGAAAATATTTTGTTTTTTCAACTTTGTTCTGAATTTTCAAAAAAATCAGGTTACAATTTTCTTGGATTGTCTTTCCTTTGTATTTTTCAAACTTGTATGGTTTGGAATAGAGAATAAAGGGGATTTATAACATTTCTTTGTCAAAGGGATGAGGGCACAACTCCTCAAATGTGAGCTTTCTATTGTGACTCCCCACTTGTAGCCCTTGGGGAGCATCTTTCATAGCTTGCCATTCCTGGGAAAATGATTATCTTGAGGTGACAATGATGGTAGGGTAAATTTGGGTTGTTGATGATGTTGTGAAGGTTTAGGTGATGAAGGATGTACATGGGAGGCTAAGTTTACTAACTGTTTACTTAGAAGTTGTAGTTGGTCACACATACTGGGTTTTCGCTTTTAGGATTTGTGTTGGGATTGTTTTCTTCTAGTTGACTCAAGGAACATGAGAGTTATTGGTTGTTTTTTTGTTTAGTCCAATAGGATTGCTAGTAGAGTCATGCTTTGGGTTTAAAAGATCTATACTTATGATGCTCAAATTCTGAAGATTGCAATCTAAGGGAAGCTAGGCTCCTAGTTCTATAAGCTGCATAAGGATGTCATCTTTATGTTGAAATAGGAATTAATTAATATGAGCATGATCGTGGTCAGTTTTTAAAAAGTCGTCATCATCATGATATTGACTTTGATTCACAAGGCTATCACTATCATCAATCACAAATGGGTTTTTGAGTTGGTTTTGATTAAGGGGCTAATAAAAAATTATTCAAAATGAAATTGATTTTCATTGAAAGGACCTTTTGTATTAGAGTTCAAATTCAATCTAGCTCAATATCTTGTTGTAGGTTCCATGATTCTTGATTTAGTTTGATTTTTTATCAGTTTCATACAAGGGAGGAGAACAATAATACACACCAACACCCTAGATTATTCAAGTGGGAGTGTAACCAAATAGTGGCCCAAAAATATACCTCAATGGTACGAGTGGGTGATCTTAGGGAATGCTGTTTTCTTGACACCACTATGCAACTATAGTCAAAAGGTTCCTAATCTAGGCTTGTACATATTCATCTAGGGGAGTCCTTGATATACCTTGCAGTATGTTAGACTCAATTTTGTGATACAAGGGTACTGTCTAAGGCTTGGGTATTGGTGGGGTGAAACCAGCTCACTTCACAGTGCACTTAAAACACACAATCACTTAGATAAGAACAACAACATTTCCAAGAAATTTATACAGCCCACTGGAACATTGGCTTTGGTCAACACTTGGTGATAAAATCTAAGATGTTGAACCCCTAAGAGAAAGAAAATAAAGAGTCCAAGTAATTTCTGATTTTCAAGATTGCCTTATGGCACAAGGAAAGAGCATACACAGATGGACTTTGGGAGACACGAGTGACTAATTCATTTTTTATTCTCAAGATTGCCTTACAGCGCAAGAGAAGAGCATATGTGGCTCTGTCAAGCAAACAAACATATGCAAGCAATGATAAAATAAATTTTAAATTTTGACTATGATCTTAGCTTGTTTGATGTTTTTGAATCTTTATTTAGCATGGCTGTATAGTAGTTTTGAAATTCAGGTCTTCATTGTACAATATTCGCTGCACTCAAGTATCAGTGGCAATAAAATTCAAAACAAGATTGATAATCCCTGCAAAAGATGGATCTTGGCAAACCAAACAACAATTGTGGAATTGATACATTAAAATTGCAACACGTCATGGGTAATCTAACAAACTATTTCAATAATTTGAAGAGAATGCATGATAACAGAGACAAACATGCAAAGTCAATGCTTTCTATTATGGCTAGTCACAAATAACAATAAACAAATCACATATATGGTGGAATCACAACTATATTGGCACACAATGACATCATACTGAGAGCTCCAAATCAATTAGTTAGTAATCTTTAGGTGAAAAGGCATAAATGTGTAGCAGTGAAATCCAGAAAACTAGTTCTTTTGATCAAACTCCAGTTCAATGCACTCATATTCCAAATCCTGATCACGTTGCAAGCCAATAAACAATCAACTTAAACTACATTTAAATTAGATGAAGGCTGCAAAGAAAAGATAATGATACTGTGCAACACAGAATTTTATGAAAATCTTGTGAGCTCTTGATCGGGACCTTTGTTATCCAAGATAATGAAGGAATTTAATGTAGAGTTTTTGATGTCATGAGAGGCAATGCCCATGACAATTCAAACACAAAACTTCCTACAAAGAGATGCAAGACCAAGAGTGGATCAATTTTACTGGAGTTCCGAAATTCTACCTAAGTGCTGAAATTCATTGAGATCTATTTACTGTGAGCACTTTCAGATCTGGTGACTGCAGATCTGATGCTTTATTCCTGTGCTATCATTATCATCATGTTGATCAGTTATCTAAAGTAAATCAATTAGGGATCTCTTGTTTTTTGTAGGCATTGATCAGGTAATCAAGTAAATTGATCAGCTGAGAGCAATTCGACCAAAGGATGCTCATGCCCTGCAGACTTTCTATAGTAGTTGCGACCCTAACATTGACACCATTGATTTGAAATAAATTTATTTGATTTCTAGACTTGATAAGGATTTTTACTGTAAAATTTCTGATATGATTTTTCTCTTCTTTATTTAGGTTAATGTGAATGGTCCAAACACAGTTCCCATCTATAATTTTTTGAAGTCAAGTAAAGGTGGATTCATGGGATCGCGCATCAAGTGGAACTTTACCAAGTTTTTGGTTAACAAAGATGGTCATGTTATTGGTCGATACTCACCCACAACATCCCCACTGGGTATTGAGGTATGGCTTGGTCAACATGCATGGAAAAGCATCTTGGCAAGTATCATTCTAAAAGAAGTTTGATATTTAACTATTTCTATTTAGTTTGATCCTGGCTTGAACGCTCTTTTTATTATATTATCTTCATTTGATTTATCTTGATTTCAGAATCAAATCATTTATGACTTCTTCCAGTGGGGTTTCATATGCCAAATTGGCCCTGACCTAAAGACCAATTACCTTTTACTGTGCAGAAGGACATCAAAATAGCATTGGGAGAGCAGTAACTTGAATGGACTCATTTTGTTTTGCAAAATTGAAATCTAATTTAACTGGACTGCTTTGGGTTGAAGACTTCTGCCATTAATTGCTAAACATTCCTGCTTTGCATATCTGTCTAGACTTCATATTTTCTGCAAGTGAAGGATATGGTGTCATTGCATTCATTGGAGTGACCTTGAGTCTTCTTCATTTATGTGTTTATTGGTAATCCAGTTTATTGGGTATCATTCTTATCGCAGCTTATATTGGGACCTTATTGTAATTATTTGTTTTACAAAACAGTATGCTGATTTACATGGGATGCATATACTGATGTGATTGCAAATTGTAAATTCAGGTATCTAATAGGGATTTGGGTTTGAAAATTATAAAAAGTTTCTGTTATTATATTTTTATATTAGATCAGAAATTTGTTTGAAGATTAGAATAACTGCGTCATGCTATTTGCCAAGTTTATACATAATTTTATTTATTTATTTTATATAAAACATCACTGGGCAAACCTGTAATCATTAGAGCACTGTTTATGAGCTGTTTATATCATGGGGGTTTCAAGTCTTTTCCCATAACAACATTATCAAATGTCCGTTGTCTAAGTGCACATTAAACTTAGTCCTTATAACCCTAATTTTGATGTGTTTTCTTGCATTTCCATCAGGATGCTCTAGCCTAGTCCCTTAAATATATCAGAATTTATTCCTCCTCACATCTACTATCTCTGTTCTTGAGTTAGATTCCATAGGTGACCTAGACCCTATAGGGCAGTCATGTCAAAATTAGAGTGATGTATCTTAAGGTAATCACAAATCAAAGTGGCCAATAGTTGTGTATGTTAGTCTTAATTAGGACTCCTGACTCGTTACCACTGTTAAAACATAGGATTTTTAGGGAAGACATCAAATGCATTGCGACCTTTTAGGATGCCCATGTTGATACAAAAATCAATTTTTTCTTCATAGTACTTGTCACATGCATGGAAGTTTCTGTTGATTAGAGAGGAACGGTGTTTATGGCAATCTGGCTAGCTATGTTTACAGTTATGGTAGTAACCTGTATGTAAATTTATCTTTAAAGTACGAGGGAAGAAATGGGTTGATGGTTAACTAATGGATGGTTAATTAGATCCAACTTGTAGCTTGCCAAGTATTTGTGGGTTCTTCTAAGCCCTTTTGTGTATTTTTGTAGTATTTAGTTCTTTGTGAATGGATTTATGATTATTCTTTACAACAGTTAGAGCTTTACATCAAAATAATGTGCAGCAAAGGAATCAAACTCTGCATAATGAGCATAGAACCCAATGCAGAAGAATTAACTAAATTTTCAAATCCACAGTCTTAAAGGCCTTAGTAAACTTTAAACACATTTGTTTGTTAGGCAGAAAAAAATCCAGTAAGTCACTAAGTAAAATGGGCAATGGTGGTAGGAGCAAGAGGAGGGTCATTATCACCAGGATATATCCCGACCGTCCCATCGAATGGCTATGGGATCAACCATATCAGCTATGTTCCACCCAAAACTAGTAGCAGAACTTTACTGTGATTTTGATTCTCTTGCGGAATCTGACCATGAGGAATGGCCAACTGCGTAGTGGGAATTGTTTATCATGCCTTAGGTGCAAAAACTGTTCACTCTAGGATGTGGAAAGAGGGTGAGGCCTCTAAGGGGAGGCACTCCATCTAGAGTGGTTGCTAGAGCAGCAATGAAGAGAATAGGGCCTGCTCTTGGAATGGCTTGTGTGAGCTTTGCTAGTGAGGACTGTTTGGAGGCCCAACTAAATATTTTTTGAACTGCACCTTGTTGACTCCACATGGGATGTTGTCCCAAAATTCATTGTCCTCCAAAGTCCACCTCCATAGGATCTTTATCACTCTTGATTTAAATTTGCAGAAGAGCTAACTTTATTACCAAACAAATACTTTCATTCTCATTACCAAGATAAAGAAGGCTTTGTGTCCAACTAAGAAAAGATAAAAATATCAATGCCATCATATAGTTAGGTTTTTGTTCCTTATGAATAATTAAAAGGAATTTGGAAGGTACAACACCCAAATTAGAATTGGAAATTGATATCCCAATTATAGGGGCAAAATTCAATGAATTGGGTTGTCCTCAAGAAGAATATACTATTTGGAGGCAATAGCTCATCATTGTCCAAAATCAAAGTCCATCCATGAATGGAAAGAAATTGTGCAATTATTTACCCTTTTCATTTTAGAAAAAGGAGGAATTCATTGAATAGACAATCTTAAACTGCCAATACATCAAGGAATTGTGTTGGTTATTAGCTTGATGGAGTTTGCATATGTGGAATTAACAAATTTTTGAGTTAGACAACTACTATGATAATACCCAAGATAAAGACTTATTTGGAGTTCCTTTTCCTAGCAATATGGATGGAGTATGTGCTTGGACTGAAAGAAAATGTCCCACACTTGGTGTTGAGACCTAAGCTTTGGAGGAAAGAGAGGAGCTAATTAGGGAACATTCAAAGGATTCAAACTTATGTCTATCCAATTTAATACAAGGTTTGATGCTCTCACAAGTATTGCACATATTCTTGATCACTTGAGTGCTCTAGATTTTGACAAGAACTAGGAAGAAAAGGGTTTGAAAACCATGCTCCTTTCAATCTTGTTTCCCATTAGGAACTAGAGGAAATAAAAAAGATTGATAAGAACTAATGAAAAACCTTTCATGTCTTACCAATGTTTTTTGAACAAACAATTTCCCCCTATATGGAAATATCAATCATGCCTATGCCTCCTACATATTTGGGAAGAAAATAAATATTCCATGTACATGTGGATTCCCTTGTCCCTTTTAGCATTGAGTCAAAGGAGATCCCTAAGAAACTCTCTTAGTATACAAGTGGTCTATTATAGTCGTCTTGCTTGATAGGACTAATAAATTTAATTAGATGAAATAACCTTATAGCATATCTTAAAATTAATGACCAAGGACGTGTACTTAATAACCTAATATGATATTTTCCCACTTAAGCAACAAAGTTTCGTGCATATCAAGCAACCCCTTGAAAGGAAAAGGATATTCTCAAAATCTTCCACATTTCCCCTAGGTTGAGCCATGTCCACTCAAGATTACTATATCAAGAAGAAGATGATTTGTAGCATGGAATTTTCCTCCATTAAATATTTAAGATTGAAGCCTTACTAAAAGAGATCCACAAATTTCATGGCATGGTGTGAAAACACTTCCTCTAGGAGAGTAATTCCCTCAAAAATCAAAATTAATGGAAAAATAGCTTAATGCTATAACAACCAAAACATATGAAGTGGACATGATAGGACAAGCTTGCTCAATGTAGAAAAAGGATATATTGTTCACATTTATGGTTATTTAAATGTTACACAAACAAAACCATCAACAAAGAATGTAACTATGTTAATGAAGAAAGAGCCAAAACCTTGAAATTGAAGCATAGTTAGATTCTTTTTAAACACGATTGTGGTATAACATTACATAAACATGCAAAAGTTATTAACATGAAGCAAAGAGAATGCAAGAACAAAATACACAAAGTTGCCACAAATGTTAGGCCCAAGAGGGGCAAAATAGATAATAAATATTATTGCATATCATGGGAATGATTACATTCTTATTTTATAGGGGAAAGAACAATTTATTTGCCATATAACTATCTAAACTAAAAGTAGTTTACAACATTTACAAATGTGTTAACCTTTGATGATTAACATGTTAACACCCTGCCTTTAATCTGAAGGGGTTATCACAAAATTATGTGGTATTTTGAATTGCTCAAACTTCTCTTGGCCAAACACTTTGATGAGAATATTTATTGGCTGATTTGAAGTTTTTTTTAAAGCCTCTTACTATGATAGTGTTGAGTTTAGGTGATCAGATTAATGTACAGAAAATAATTCAAAATCAGACAATCATAACACAGCATATACCCTGGGAAAACCCTCCTCTTGAGGGAGAAAAACCCAGCAACAAAGATCTCTCTTATATTGATGCAATAGAAGCAATAATTCACTTTACAATGAGGCCGAACACAAGGCCAATAACCAGCATCTACTCTAGATGCAATAACAGATGATGATCTGCTCTTCCATGAAATCTGCACTTAGAGAGATTCACAATCTGCTCTTGAATGAATTTGCACTATCTTTATCTTTAACACAGTCCGCACCTTGACATAGATTCATATGAATAGATCGCTGCTAACACAGATCTGGAGGATGCAAATCTAGCACGAATCCAAACACAGATTTACATCTTTGTAATCTGATTGCACCTTGATGTAATAAATACGCATTGTTATGTTCGCACTTGACTTCTCTGTTATGTTCGCCCTTGTTCGCCCTTGACTTCTCTGTTATATTTGCCCTTGACAAGGTCGGGCTTCTTTCTGCTATGTTCGCACTTGACAAGGTTGGGCTTCTTTCTGTTATGTTCGCTCTTGACAGACATGAATATCGAACTCTGCTAGATAGCATACAAGGAAGGATGAAGGTGAATAAATACAAGACGCATTCCTCAAAAACCTTCAAGTCGGCCTCAACTAAATGTCTTCTAAAGAGAAGCATAAAATGTTTTTATGTCGGCCCAATAAAAAAACAATAATAATATATGTCGGCCTTGGTAAATGAATGCCTCTTCACAAGAGGTCGGCCTCAAAATGACTTCGTCTCTTCTTATGTCGGCCATAGTCAAAGAATGTCGGCCTCAAATAAATAATAACAATAATAAATATAATTTGAATAGCCTATGGCTATCATTCAAATTTATATTTCACTGCGAAGCTGAGCTGGAAGGAGCTACCGAAGCTGTCATAACATTAACACTCCCTCTCAGCTAGGGAGAGAACTTCCAGCTGCAAATTATCTCCACATGAAGTTCATCTGCCACTGCTGCCTGCAATCAGATATAAAGAGAGATATATCACCTCAATGTGATATCAACCATCACATGGTTAAGTGCTAGTGTTCATCACTTGCGTGATGGTGTCACCTCAAAGTGACTTTCACCATGGCTCTCCCAGAGGGTGAAACACAAGTACAGAAAGATCATCACGGACTCTCTCACGTGATGTTGTCATGGAGTCACACACATGACATCCACCATGACTCAGCTCAGAGGGTGGAAACGAGGGCTTTCACCTCAAATTCTTCCGTCACAGAAGAAGATGCAATAGTAAGTACAAGTGTTCATCACTTGCGTGATGTTGTCACCTCAAGTGACTTTCACCATGACTCTCTCAGAGGGTGAAACACAAGTACAAGATATGTCATGGAGTCGCACACATGACATCCACCATGACTCTCTCAGAGGGTGGAAACGAGGGCTTTCACCTCAAATTCTTCCGTCACAGAAGAAAGTGCATTAACAAGGGATTTCACCTCGAACTTCTCTCACAGAGAAGAACTCATTAAGCAAGGCTCACTGATACTGAGACTCATACTCAGTCAAGGCTGGATTCTCCACCATACCAAGCTTGTCTCGAAAGTACACGAACTTTACCCGGCGAGAGGCTTGGTGAGATATCTGCCGTCTGCTCATGTGCTGTACCTCAAATGTACTTTCGCATACCATATCTCGATATAGTGGTACTTGATCTCAACATGCTTGGTTTTGTCATGAAACACAGGATTGACAGAAGGCTTCACACAACTCTGATTATCACAATGAATAATAGTGGGCTCCATTGATTGTCCAAACAATCCTGCAAGGAGCTTACGAAACCCTGCTTCTCGAGTTGCCATGCAAGCGCAATATACTCGGCCTGCTGTACTCAATGCTCTGAAGAAGATTGCTTCTGTACCGGAAATCAGCAACCTAAAAAAGCAAACAGCCGGTGCTCTTGCATCGTAACACAACACCCCTGCCCAAATCGGAATCCACCAAGTCTCCAAGTCTGCATGAAGTATACTTCAACCCATATCCAAGCTGTGCCCAAGTATCTGGATATGTTTCATGCAACAAGATGTATCGTCTCGGATCACACATAAAGCGGCTAAGTGCACTCCTTTGCATAGCAAATGTCGGTCTAGTGTTAACTAGATACATCAAGGATCCAATCGTTTATGCGTACAATGTAGGATCCACCAAATCTGAACTAGCTGCAGCAAGATTACCGTCTTCTTCAGGCTCAGCAGGCTCCCTCTAAATCTTCAGGCACTTGCATCAACCTTCTGACCTCTTTGTCCAAGATTGACTGCAACACTTTGACTTAGATAAATGTTTTCCAGTGCACACCTTGGTACTGAAGAGAGTTCAGAATAGTTCTCATTGACCTCATCTCAGATCTCACTATTCTGAATAGGTTTGCGGAGCTACCAATGGCAAATACAGAAGGCAATCTTGAGCAATTATGATCTCAGCAACTGAAGGGATCCTCTAAGGGTTTAGCACAACAATCTTCACTTCTTCTCAGTGAGTTACAAGACTCCCTCTTGATCCTTGCTCCAAAGATTGCAAAGAAGACTTCTGGAGGTGAGCTCCTTCTGGCCATCAGCTCAGTCCCAAGGCTGCTTGATTATTTCTTTGGTTAGCATGGCTTTCTCACAAGATGCCTCAAACTTTTCATCATTAAGCAATTTCTCATCACCTTCTTGCTCCTGCAAGCATTTTAGAGAGAGATTACTTAACAGTTTGTAATTACCCAAAGAAATAACAAGACTGGAATCATACAAAGTTTACAATCACAGGTTATAACATGAATACATAAGAATTTATGCACAATGTTAGAACATGAATAAATCAACCTGAAGGAGAAGTATATCAAAAGATCAAACTAGAGGGTTAAAGGAACTTATCTCTATAAGATTTGATATAGCTCTTTCGTTCATTCATTTGTTTGCTCCTCTTGAGAGTGCCTAACTCTGCACAATAAAAGAATAATCTGCATAGCTGCAGATTTCTTGAATGCATTAAACGGTTGGCATGTAGAATCAACTCTCCCAAGAGTTCAGGATTCTATCACAACACATGCATTGGAGAAGGGTATCGATGTGATCAACCTATCACAACATAAGGATACCAATCTCTTCTCTTTTGCTGATTTTTATCTCAAAGACATACATCAAAGGATTTACATGATTAGTCTAGATCAATTCACAATAGATAATTTGAAGTATTCAAGGAATCTTTGACCTAGAAATCACAAATTAAGAGAAGTAACAATCTCCTTATACTAAACACACAATGTCCAAGATACAATAAATAAAGAATACTTGTTTATACTGTAAGATACGCTGATTTTAGGCACAGATCAACATGCTACTTTTACGGTTTGAACACAGGCCCATGATTCAAAATAGAAATGTGATTTCAACAAAACACAGAATACTTATCTTCTTTAACATTCTGATGAAAGCAATTGTTGAACACAGCATGCTGATCTTATGCTCAGATCAATCCACAGCCTTCATGACTCGAACACAGACTCATGACAAGGTTAAATTTGAACAAGGCCCATGACTGCTCAAATTTGCAGTGCACTCTGTTTCCAACTGCAATCCACTAGGTTATGCAACATGCTTACTAGCAATACCCAAATTGTTAGAGATAGATAGGATCATCACTCGAAAGACTTTATCAGATTTACACAACTGAGATTCACATAAAGGAATATAAACAAAGAAGGGAACCAAATACTTATCTCTGTTTGATTTCAGCCTTTTGATTTCAACCCTTGGTAGCACAATCTGACATAGTTGAGCTCTTGACTTCCATAATCATGTGCTTTTAGATAACAGATCCTGGAAGATGAGATTAACGCATATAACTCTCAGATCTCAGATTTCTAACAAAATGACTCAAGTAAGCTCATGAAGAGAGCCAAGATGATGCGCTCCTTTCGAAAAATTGTAGATGACCAAAGAATGCATCCCGCACAGAAGTACTCTACTTGCTCAAGTAGAAGACGTTAGATCTGACTTCGAATTATATTTCAAGATCTGATCGGATCTTTCCACAGACCCGCTCTGATACCATGTTGAGTTTAGGTGATCAGATTAATGTACAGAAAATAATTCAAAATCAGACAATCATAACACAACATATACCCTGGGAAAACCCTCCTCTTGAGGGAGAAAAACCCAGCAACAAAGATCTCTCTTATATTGATGCAATAGAAGCAATAATTCACTTTACAATGAGGCCGAACACAAGGCCAATAACCAGCATCTACTCTAGATGCAATAACAGATGATGATCTGCTCTTCCATGAAATCTGCACTTAGAGAGATTCGCAATCTGCTCTTGAATGAATTCGCACTATCTTTATCTTTAACATAGTCCGCACCTTGACATAGATTCATATGAATAGATCGCTGCTAACACAGATCTGGAGGATGCAAATCTAGCACGAATCCAAACACAGATTTACATCTCTGTAATCTGATTGCACCTTGATGTAATATATACGCATTGTTATGTTCGCACTTGACTTCTCTGTTATGTTCGCCCTTGTTCGCCCTTGACTTCTCTGTTATATTTGCCCTTGACAAGGTCGGGCTTCTTTCTGCTATGTTCGCACTTGACAAGGTTGGGCTTCTTTCTGTTATGTTCGCTCTTGACAGACATGAATATCGAACTCTGCTAGATAGCATACAAGGAAGGATGAAGGTGAATAAATACAAGACGCATTCCTCAAAAACCTTCAAGTCGGCCTCAACTAAATGTCTTCTAAAGAGAAGCATAAAATGTTTTTATGTCGGCCCAATAAAAAAACAATAATAATATATGTCGGCCTTGGTAAATGAATGCCTCTTCACAAGAGGTCGGCCTCAAAATGACTTCGTCTCTTCTTATGTCGGCCATAGTCAAAGAATGTCGGCCTCAAATAAATAATAACAATAATAAATATAATTTGAATAGCCTATGGCTATCATTCAAATTTATATTTCACTGCGAAGCTGAGCTAGAAGGAGCTACCGAAGCTGTCATAACATTAACAGATAGATCTTAAATTTGTTTGAACTAAGTTTGTTACATTGACAGGGTTCAAACATTGATATTGACCATGTTGCTTTAACAAGTCTCAATTTTTTATAATGAGCCTATTACTTTGATAGGTCTTAACTTTTATTAATGAGCTTGTTACTTTGACATGTCTCAACATGGGAATTGTTTTGTCCATGCTATAATTTAAAAAATGACCAAACTTTAGTGGCTAATATGAGTAGTCACTGACTATCAATCTGGGATAACTATGCATTATCATCAAAAACGATATTTGAAATAACATACATTGGGTGCAATCATTGAAATTAATATTTGAAATATAACACATTAGGTGCTACATAATATTGAAGCGTAATTACCATACCAATCACAAGGTGTCAACAGTCTATGAAATCTCCACTTGAATCTTACATATACACAAGATTCCCCCCTTTGCAGATGAGAGGAAAATGTAAGCAATGTGGTCTCCCTAATGGAGTTATTGAACAAGAGGAAAAATCTTTATCTCCATAGCCTCAAACAATTGAAATATATTAGTAAGGACCAACATCATCATAATACTCATAAACTACATATCCAACATACTCATCACAATCACATTTCTTAGCAAAATCATTTGTATCATTACCATAAAATTGTCATCGCCTACAACAATGTCAACACTAGTGGCATTACCAACATCATTGTCATCACCAATAGTAGCTTCAATAGCACTCAACATAACAATATTTGGAGCATTTGACTCAATCGCTGTCAAAGATGTCACAACTGCAATATCTAAAGAAGCATCTAACGCCTTGCCTATGATTGGTTCAAACAAAACATTAGTAACACATAACATAGGTTTTTGCACTTTAATTTGAAAACAATGAAAATAATTGTGAGTATGTTGACCACATGAAGAACAAGGGTGTAGGTCAAAGATATGATTGGAAAAATGACTTCGATGTCCATAATGGGAACACATTTCGACATTATTGGACTTAGTCTGTATTTCTTTTGGTTGCTTAGATTTTTGAATTTCATAGTCATCAAAAAATGTACTCAATATGACATTTATTCATATGACCCCTTAATACAAATTTTATGGGTTTAGAATAGTCTAGGACATAAGAGTGAACAAAATCTTTGTAACCAAGACCACATTTTCTTCTATTTATATTCTGAGATTTCCAAACTCTCGCAATGGGTTTGAGTGAAGTAGAAAATTTTGACTCAATAGGTTTATGTTTTTGTGACTTTAGTTGGCAGTATTTTGGGTTATAAGCTTAGACACAACATTCTCCTAAGATTCTAGACCAATTTGACACCAAAATTTTTAACAATTTCAAATTCTCTACTTGGCTCCATTCCGTCAAACAGATCACCTATATCCTAGTTCTTTGAGTTTTGTATGTGGAATCAATTGTAAGGTTTGTTTACTCCTCACATATAGTTCACATGAATACACAGAGTCCAATTAACTCAAAAATAGAAGTTTTGCAATACTTTCTCATTTATTCTGGAATACTTTTATCACTGCGAAGGTAAACAAGTTTTAAATATTATCTCTGCATACAGTCATGTAAATATTAAAACTGGATGACCTTTTTGGATTAGCTATAAATCGTGCCAAGCAGATATAAAGAGGTTGGCAGCTACAACTCCGTCTGGTATGGCGACAGTGTAAAATAGGCCACTGTATTATGAATATATTAGGCGACAGCTTCTGTAGTATTCATCTGCGACTTCATAATTTACACGTGACTCCTCCAATACAGTCGATGGTGCTAAGGACCAGATTTAAGTCACTTCTCTTCTTTATGCTCCGCGGCTTCTTCATTCACAAAGGCCGCATCAGAATGAACAGGCTTGCCAACAATATTTCTTCGACTCCCCTCTGCTTGAAACTCGGTTTCATCAATGATATCAGCGGCCAAGGTAATGATGTGTATGGATTGTGAATAGTGGTGACAGTAGGCCACGCTAGCTGGAATTGAATGACGGCCCCACTATGTAGGTGGCAGAGTGCTTACCTGATACTCTTTAGCCCGCATCAACCTTAATATATGGCGTGATTTTCCTTTCTAGGATTGTGATTCCTTGTAGGGGGCAGTATCTACAACAGACTTGTAACATTATTGTCTTCAACGATGTAATAAATGGAGACTTGACTTTAGGAAATGAATCAAAACCTGCCCTAGATAATAATTATATAATTTGCATTTGTAAAGTGATTTTTATTTAATATTTGAGCACAACATTTAATGAAATCATTTTAATAATTAATTAATTAATTAATTAAATATAAACATCTAAAATATTATTTCAGGATAATTGAATATTTAATTAATTAATTTGATTTTGTGGTGACTACTCAAAAATTGGGGACATTACATTTTCCTTTGTGACACAAGAGAAGACAACACTTTTCTTCAATGACATATTGGTTTTACTTTCTTGCTTTGTTGAAATGCTAGAAGAAGGTACATCTTGGTCAACATATTTTTGTTGTGTGTTTCCTAACTGATCTTGTAACCTATTAAGTTTTTTTCTCAATAATATGTATTGGTTACAAAATTGCATGTTTTAGAGGTTTGTATTGTCTCTAACATTCAGATATTAATTTTGTCTCATCTATTATGTTTACATGAATTTCGAGAGACAAGATGCCATTAGTATAAAATGTGGACATGATGATAGATAGAAAAATAAACAATTTGGCAAACAACTTATAACATAAATTACACCTTTATTACTCCATATATACTTATGACTCCACATGATATCAAACTCACATCAACAATCTGCACTCCACTAGTTGTCATTACCCAATTTTAATGCATTTTTAATTATAATATGGTAAATTGAATTATCAAAGAAATTCAATACGTTGAATGAAAATTTTGATATTTTTGAAAAGATTGAAAGAAGTTGACCGTCATTGACTATGTGATCTTTTTGAATTATCTTATATATTATCATGATTTAAATGTTATTGATGAGTTTTTCAAATGCGAGGGTGTGCAGTTGTAGGGTGACAGGTTGAAAGATGAGAACACAATTGAAGTAGGATCGCTTAGTCGGATCAAATCGTAAGCCAGATGGAATCTAGGTGCACACACCACAAAATGGCATGATAATTGCATTTAAATTCGTATAGGAAATTATATTAAGCTAACTGAAATGATACAGTGACTGAAAAAGATAGACTTGTGAAATGAAAATACATGTGAATTGTTATTTAATTGTTTATCTTGATCTTGTGTGAGTTTGAATTTGATAGAAAATGAAAATGTGGCTTAATATATAAATGAATGTGTGTAACTCGAAAAAACTATTTCATTTAAATATTGATGCTTGAAAATAAAATAAAAGTTCATTTTTATTACTATTATTTAAATATTGGTATATGGAACATATAAACATTTACAAAAAAATGCATACATATATATATATATATATATATAGACACATGCATATATATATATATATATATATATATATATGAAGAATGTACATATGTGAGTGAATGTATTTGAATAGCAAGATACATACATACATATATATATATATATATATATATATATATATATATATACACACACACACATATAAATATATTTATATTTCTTAGTAATCGAATTTAAAACCAATATTATCACTATTGGACTGATGGAGTTTAAATAACAAATTATGAGAAAATCTTAAGAGGTTGTGGCCTATACCCAATTTAAGGCAATATTCGAATTTACACTAGTGGGGGGCGGCCGAATTAATGAAATTTATGAGTGAAACGACCCATGATACTACGAACAAGGGGAAAACATGCAATTTCTAATTTGGTAACAAAAAATAATATAGGGAAGAAATCGGCTGGAATTGAGGGTGGCATCAAGAAAATTGGGAAACAACAAGCAAAGGAATCGACTCACTGGAAAAGGCAAGGAACGAGCCAAGAAAAGTTGTGAACAAAGGTAATCTCTTATTTTTGTTGTCAATTATGAGTGATTTTTCATTGCTAGATATTGGAAACTATCATTTTCTTTCTTAGATGTCAACTTTATTCGATTTCACATGATACACAATTCTCTGCATTGTCGCTACTTGTTTCTTACCCGAAAGTATGTACCAACACTTAGCATTTCCTTTCACCGGCATCATTGACTGATCACGGCTATGTTGTGTCTACGATTCCTTATATCGCTATAGTCTTATTATCTTGCATGTAAAATATTAACCCTTTCAAGGGTAACCAGATGTAATTCAATAACTAAAATCATTGTCGCTTGAATGATATAGCATTGCCATTGTTTCCCTTAGAGGGAAATTTATATATATCTTTTTATCTTGCTATTATATTCTTAAAGTTTAGTGATGTTTATTACTATCGGTTAGGCCGAGCAATTGGAAGGCCCGAAATGGGGTGCAATGGTTGCTTCATCATTCATAGGAACGATGACATATATTCCATGTCTTTAAAATGGTTGAAGCCCATTCTCCTCAAATATTGGGAAACAACACATTCTTTCTTTTTATTATGTGTTGTTGATCCTTAAGATTGATTGTAATCTTTGATGCTCATAAATTTATTTGCACCTTGAACGATTCTCCACACTCTTGCATGTGAGATGCACTCACAGAATGACTTTACCAGTCTATATATTTTTTGTATTAATTGTTCATAGAACGATATCAAGAATATGTTCATTGAATGACTATCAAATTGGTAAGATGACTATCGACCTTTCTTCAAGAATTGGCCAATGTTTTCAATGGCAATAAAAACCTAACAATCTCGTGATTGTTAGTCATTCTTAGAATGATGATACTTTAAGTTCAAAACTATTGCAGTCACTCTTATGTTTCAAGTCTCTTAAGAGGCAATCGACTAAATTGTCCCAATGGTTAAGCAATTGGAAACGGCATGAATGTCATTCAATTTTCATCAATTGCACCAAAAGACATTAGTATTGTTTAATTTCTTACATAAACATATAATGATATGGCATTGATGAACTCATAGCAAATAGTTAGCTAGAACTGACAAAAGAGTCATATTGGCTCAGTATTTTGTGAACTTTTGTTTGGAGATAAATAGCTTTGTAATGATATAATCAGTATTGTTTTGATTATAATATCATATTTGAGTTATTGCCAATAGTATTAACTGAAGATAAATAACATTGTTTTATTATAAAATGTAACTGTTTAGTTGAAAACAACATTGTTCTATTATAAATAGTATGTGTTCATTTGTAAATAACATTGTTTTATTCTAAACTGTGATTGTTTAGTTGTAAATAGCATCGTTATGTAACTATTTAGTTGAAAACAACATCATTATGTTATAAATTGTATGTGTTCATTTGTAAACAACATTGTTTTATTATAAATTGTGATTGTTTAGTTGTAAACAACACCGTTCTGTTATAAATAGTGAGTGTTTATTTGTAAACAACATCATTTGAGTATCACAGCTTGGTTTTGATACAAATGACACAACAGTACATGTGAGAAACTATTAAAACAAATTTATTCTAGATTCATTTATTTATTGAATTTTTGACAAATGAAATGTCAAATGGAACATTATTTAAATTTTTGCAATCTGATTTAATGGTTTTTATTTCAGAATGTATGCACAAACTTATAACTTAACTTGGCACATATATGTGTATGCACATAGACCTTTGTCTATGTACATACACATACTTGTGACATACCTTCTTTTGTTTCCTATTTTCTTAATACTTAAATGAATACTGAATTACAATGAATGTAATCATGTGACATGTGTTTTTAATGGATGGATAATGTTTTGAGATCAATTCCATTGGATTTATTTTCTGAATTGTAAATAGAATAGAACAACACCTAATAGACAAGAGCACCTAAGGGTAGATGCTACTATAGAGTAGTTAGTTGCTATGAGATATCTTGATTTTGAAAGTTACCTTATGGGACGGGTGCCGAGATGGAGTTCATAGAGTATAGATTTTTCCTTTTACCGAAACCTATTGTTTGTTGTTGCAACATTATTCTTATGCTTGGCTAAGCAATTTAGTTCATTATGTATTCATGGACTTTGTGATAACACTCTTTGTCATTCCTAGCATAGATCTTGCATTTTCTTTTCTAACTTGTAGATAGAAATGCATGTTGATGTATGGGTACGCACCAGAATCCACCTTGCAGATTATTCTCATGCTAAACTTTCCATGTAGGGTCAGGTATTCTTCAAGTTGGGAGAATCCTGGAGAAGCGTAAGCTTTGTGGTTGGGCGGTAAAGCGCTTCAACCATGTTCTAGTCCATCAGTGGAGGCGAGCATCAAGAGGAACGCTGGATGTTTACAAGACTATCTTAGTCTATGATGTAACCTTGATGTAAAAGTTGTACATTGTATCGACTATGTGGCCTATGAGCCAAGTCAAACTTGGATATTGTATTTGACATTCGATTGAATAAATATATAAATTTTTGACTCATTTTAATTAGACATGTGTTGCTACGATTGACTATAGCTACTTAGTTATGTCTTTTTAAATTGAATATTCATAAGGTTATTACAATAATATAAAAAATTAAGTAATCATTTAGGATGGCTTATTACATTTGATATCAGAGCTTAGGGTTCAACTCTAGGCCTTTTGAGTCTAACATAGTCTTGATTAAGGGATAGTTTACCCTTGACCAAATTTAGTTGTCTTGAGAATTGACCGAACCTTGATTGAATGTAGGTATGGGAAGGTCAAAGGTAGGACGAAAGAAAGGGAAAATTGTTAGGACCTCACATAAGAAAGTCGTAATGGAAGAAAATGCTAAGACAGAGGTTCAACCCAAGATTCCCGATGACAAGACTCTAGCTCAAGCCCTCACACGACTTAAACTAGAGAGAGGCAAGAAGATCTAGGTGAAGTGAACACCTAAGATCAAAAAGCTTTCCACAATCAGAGATTGGCGTCTAGGGTGTGGACCCAACGCACCCTTGTTAACCAAGGAGGAAAAGGAGAGCCTATGAACTCAACCATCCTCCTTTGAAAAGCTTGATGTAAATTCTGATGAGGACTCAGAGGAATGTCCTCTTTTTGATAACGATAAAACTAAATAATGTAACAAGAAGCCCTTGTAAATAAGGGTCTATTGGCCCACATTTAATATAAATAAAACAAGATGATATTTTTGGTGTGTTCAAAATGAAGAACTCCAAAATATGCTTTCAATGCATGAGTGTGTATGTCCTTGATGAATGAGTGATATATGCATGTGAATGTAATGTGATGTAGAATAAGAATGTTTATTTGTAGAACCCAGTGTTAAGATGCGATAGACATGAAATGTGATGTAGGTCAAGTGTGAGCCAGTATGGTGACCACCAAGCAAGAGATAGGTGGTATCCATCCAAATAATGGACCTAACATCATAAAATTTTGAAATCATCATAAAATCATCAAAATTTCAAAATTTTCAAAAAAAAAAAACTTCAAAAATTCATCGATTTATCTCCTGAGGGGGCATATATCCGTCATCACTTGAAAATCGATGTCTGGAGCATCAAATTTTTTTCTTGGCATCAGTATCAAATTTTTCTTTGAAGCAACGTGTAAACACATTACTTCAAAGAGAGGCAAAATGTATACACCTAAAATCGATCATCACCTTTAATTAATTAAATACTAGCTATTTAATTAATATTTTGACTACATATAAATAAATTCTCAATTTATTTATATTGTTCATTTTCTAAATTCTCCAAATCTAAAAACATATTCTTCTAAATTAATTAAATAAACAAATTTCTACAAGCTTGTTTTATTTAATTAATCTTCAATAATCTTGATTAAGAATTTGAGCACATGTCTACAACTTTTTTTGCCACCTCACCAAGGTCACATGAAATTAAATAACTCTAATTTTTAATTAGAATTATCTTCAACTCATTTTTAAAATCACATGGCTTATTCCTCACACACTTCCACCAATTTTAAAGGCACATGGTCTTTTCTTCCCACACTTGAGTATTCCATCCAAATGGCATGTTGCCCATTGGTCAAGAGATTCTTCCATCCAAATGGCATGTTGTCTTCGGTCAAGGGGACAACATCTTGATTCTCTCCATCTCCACCATCCATTCTTCTTGTTTGAATCTAGAAAGTCAATTATTGCCACCTCACTATATGCTTGGAAACGGCTATAAATACAACACTTGGGCATTGTATTTTTCATCCACATTTGAAGCAAAGTTATCATGTAGGAACATCGTTTGAGCTTGGGAGAACTTTGGAGTCTTATAGTTTCTTTTTATACCATGTTTTGCATCATAGTTGCATTTTAGATTAGCATTTCAATAGTTTGCATTTGAGCATATGTAGAATCATGTATAGAATCATATAGATCACTACCATAGTATCCACCATCGTTTGTCCATTCATCATAAAAATCATCATCCATTCATCATAGTATCCATTATCCTTTCTATCGTATAGTTTCATGTAGGAGCTTATTTGGCTTGCATGTTGAATACTAATCTCATTTCTTAAGTGTCATTCTAATAGCCTTTGTGCACATAGAAATATGAGGGCCAAAGGGTTAAAGGAATCTTTAAGAATAGAGGACAATGAGACGTTCTTGTAGCTAGTGCTCCAGCCATGCAGGAAAATTTGTTTGTTATTTTGGTGATTCATGATCACCTTCCTCTTCTTGTTCCTTTTGAGGTTCATCCTCTTCATCGCTAGGATCCTCTTCATCATTCTTTTCTTGCTTGTCCGGGTTCTCCTCTTGTATAGCCTTCCCTTGTCGGGCTCAATAGTTACTTCATCTCCTGCATTTTTATTTTCTTCTGGTGTTGCCCCTTCAGTAGCCTCAAGCTTGTTCTCAACATCGTCTATAGGCTCTGCATCCTTTTCTTTCACGATTTCCTCTTCTTTGTATTTCATTCCTTCTTCTCCTGGAAGCATCTTTGTATCCTTCAGGCCTTTGTCTTGGCCAATCTATAGAGGCTCATCTATTATCTCTGCATTGATTTTCATGCCCACCTTCCCTTCTTCAAAACGATGCTCCTTGGGGTTTGCCTCTTCATTTTTGTGTTCTTGGGGCAGCTCTTCGTTTGGCTCCTAATCAAACATTTCAACTTCATAATGTTCATCGATCTTATCATCACCTTCATCCTCAGAGGTTTGTTGTGCTTCCTCATCTGAGGCCACGTTATCTCTATTTATGTTCAATCCATCCTCAATATGCTCAAAATAATCATCCCTATCAGAATCCTTCGGTTCTTCAGCAACATCCCTCGCGACGTCCTTAGTTTGCTTCGCATTGAGCCTCTCCATTTCCTCTTAGATCTACATTGTTGCCTCCATCTTTGGTGGATCAATGGGAGGTGGAGGAAGAGGAAAAGCTACGACAAGTTGAGCCATTAATGCTTGGACCTTGGGGTCGAGGATTACCCCGAAGAGCTCAATTGAAACATTTTGCATATAAGTCGTGAAGGCATGTGACAGAGTGGGAGGTGCCATGGTAATTGTTATCAAGGAAGAAGGTAAAGTGAAGAGAGTAGGCAGTGGAGGTGGGAGCAAAGTGGATGATAGCAGGGAAGTGGTTGAAGAGGAAGAGTCTAGTACCACCATTGGAGCAATTAGTGAGACAGAGGTCCACAACCGATAGAGATGACATGGGAAAATACCTAGAAGTGGAAGGTGGTGGAGTGGCGATGGCAGTAGCGATAGTGGTTGATGGGAGAGTAGTGGTGGTAGGTGATGGTGAGCGAGGTCACTCAGACTCTTCTTCCTCTTCATGTTGGTGCTCCTCCTCTTGGATGGTTGGAATTTCCAAAACAAATGTCATCGTCCTTTTTTCCTTCTTTTGTGGTTGCCCCTTTCTTGCTTTTTGAGTGTACACTTTTTGCTTGGGCTTTTGCTTGGTTGCATCTTTCCTCTTTTTTGATCTAGTGACAAGCAGGGACTTAGGAGCTTCACTTGATGAACCCGCAGTGGCACCATTGTCTGTTTCACTCTCAATATCATCTTCAAGCTCCTTGTATGTGAGTTATGCACCCTGCTCCTGCAACTGAACTATTTGTCCATCAACCCACTGTTTAGTTCTTTGTTCAAAGGGACAGGTGATAGTGTCTAGGTCGATGACCTCTTGTTCAACCCAATCAATCACTGTAAATGGAATATTGGCTAGGGCATTGCATCTTTCATCTATAATATTTTTGTCCTTGACAATCTGATCGGTCACAGGGAACAAATCATTGGACTTCATGAACTGGGCGGTCATCCTCATGTAATGTTGCATCCAAACCTCTTTTTCATCATCACAGTTTTCCCAAAATTCTTCAACGTGAGGTCAGTGATTGCATTGTCTCCCAACGTGTTTCTTCAGCTTGCCATGGGGATCCATGTTCCCCCTACCTGTATGCAAATCCAAATTATACTCTGCCAATTCATTTTTTGAATGCTCAACACATTAGGCAACAGGGCAAGAGTACATTCATTGTCCAAATGTAAGGGGATATGGGACCCCAACTCGGTGTTTGTTGCTTAATAGGGCATGGGTAGTCTGCAACTATTGAGTAAGCTCTAACAAAATAATTTTTTCATTGGGGTAGTGCGACAATCTGTAAGGTCTCCTTGAAAACCCCTCCACTCGGATGTAGGTGAACTTTGGGAATTGGATGAATAGATATCCAAAACCCTTTACAAGTGCCTTGGCATTGTGCAACACCCTTCTCTCATAGTGTCCCCCCAAGGTTTTGATAGTATTCCCAATGAAGGCATCATTCACCCTTAATTTGTATTCCTTCTTGAAATTCCTATATTGTAACTAGGGGTAGCAGTCATATACCTTCAATTCTCCCTTCTCGGTTCTCAGTGTTCCAGCACAAAATAATCCTTTTGTATGGGAATTTGACTACTAGGAGGTAGACCAGATACAAGGTCATGTAGATTTTTGAGGTCTTCTTCACCGCCATGAGTTGGTTGTGCAAGTTGTTGGTTATCATCTTTTCCCAGTGAAAGTTCACAGTGCCTTAGAGGACCTCTTCCATGAAATATAACATCCATTCTTCAAAGAAGTTGGCAGTAGGAAGGCCCATCACTCTTCTCAAGAGTGTGACCAAATCATGATATTCTTCCAAGAAATTGCTCCTATACAAATTTTGGGGCACCTTATTGGCACTGCTTCTCTTGTCCTTTAGCCATGATTGATTGATTATCCTCTTACACCCAAGAGGATCATGTTGCCAAAGTGCTAGGGATAACCCCTTTTCTATTTCCTCTATTTCTTTGAAAACCAGGATGCCAAATGTCTTGGCGATAGACTTGGCAGATAATTCTTCCAGTACCCTTCCATCTCTGGCAATTATTTTTTTGCTATGAGAGTGATAGCACTCTTGGCAAGCAATTACTAGCTCTGGAGCAATCAAGGTGGGAGGGAAGCCTACTACTTTTGCAAGGAAACTTTCTTTTATTCTCAAGTCCTCCTCTGTAGTGGGATTGACCATTACTCTTTGCTTGAATTCATCTATGTTTACATACTCGAGGTCAGTGTCGAAGACTGTGTCCTAGTTGGATGTGATCTTGGAAGTGCATTCTACCCCATAGAATTGGTACTTCATCTACTCTTTCTCTTCTCTCCCCCTAAGGGTTATGGCGGGTTTCTTTCCTTTCTCATCCTTTCCCACTAGCTTCCCTGATGGCCCCTCAACAGGTTCCATAAATCCTACACATGAAAAGTGCAGTAAGTGTTTTGACAAGTTAAGGAGATGAATTTCAATTAAATCCTACAAATTCACTGTTAGATCCATTTATACACCCTTATAAAATCATGACATTTATCATTATTTACCATTTGAAGCTCATTTGGGCCATTTGTGCAAATGTGGGTCTGAGAATGCGGGTTTCCCCTTTGTGGAAGCCGTTATGATGAATGTTGTTGAGGAACAACACTGGAGCCACGAAATCTCACAGATAGCCACCCGTAGGAGAACTTCAATATGGTTTAATTGTGAGGTAAATTTAAGGTAGAGTCATTTGGAACGTGTGAAATTTTGGGTGAAAGCACTTTCAACTATTTTCCTTTATTAAATTGACCTCTTTTGGTTTATGCGGGTGTGAGGAGTGTGGGAGAAGCGGGGTGGAAATCCCCTAAGGTTTTGCTGTTAGGGAACGACTTTGGGTGGATGACGTCTTGCATGCGGAGTTCTGCATGATGCAACCTGCATGGTCATTTTCCATGGATAAGTTCATTGAGTTCCTATTAGGTCGTGATTCATGGATCATGGAGTCTTCGGGTATGGGAGCCACATACTGGGATGTTATCTGGTTATTGCAGTCAAAACAATAGTGAAAGGTTGACATCTTTCTACATGCGGAGTTCCACATGATGGAACCTGCATAGAATTTTTCCTTAGCCAATTTTGTTGCGAACGTTTTCGGTGAGCGGACCCGCCAAAGAAACTCACCGAAGATTTGTTACTTGTGTTCTTCATAAGGAGGGCATTGGGGAACTCAGAGTCTGTGTGGTGGAGAAACGAGAAGGCCCCGCCATTAAGCGATGACCAAGAGATAACACTGCTCCATGAGGAGTAACCCACAATAGCGGGTTTACAAGGGATCATCATTTCAAGATTTTCATTACTAGTGCTCAGTTTGTGGAAATCAAGTGTGCGGACCCCGCAAGGTGGGAGGATGTAAGGTCTCTGTCGTTAGACAACGACATCAAAGGGACGTCTTTCCCATGCCAATGACCCGCCTAAGTGGACTCACAAAGATTTTTTTTTTACTTGGTTTTCTTGAGGTTTTTCCTCGCTCAATTCATGCTAAAGGGAAGGCTGATGCAGATTGTGGCATACGAAGGTGAACAATTTTTTTTCCATCTAGTGTGGCAGTAAGGGGGTGGCAATCCACATGAAGTATCTCGTAGTAGTCTGAGATTTGTCTTAGTCTTGAGAATGGGGATCAGCTGGGATGTACAAGATGGGCTTCCACATTGGGTTAATTCATCAAAACACCGCCAAAGTGATGGTCGGACTTGTGGTCATGAGGGATTGATGAAAACCTCGAACCTACTCTGATTAATGGGAACTGGTCTAGGGTTTAGCACCTAGGTCATGCGGGGTGGAAAAAATGAGTGAATCCTAGGGCACTTCTTATAACTTGAGCAAATATTATAGGCTATGGGGAAGTGCTCAGATTCATCAGATAGAAACCCTAAATTCATATCAAAACCTGAACCACTAAAACCCTAGATGAAACGTACATGCTAAAGAAAATAGTGAGTGGAATTCATACTTGGAAACGTGCGGATGAAGAAAAAAAAACCAATCGAGGGAATCCTTGAATCTCAGATGTGTGTAGGGAGTCCTAGCCTTCAGAATTTTGAATAACATGGGTGAAAATGACGACCCAACATAGATCTGTTTATAAACAGATTGACATTAATTAGGGCATTAAATGTAGGTATGATGAGCGTTGGAGTTGGTATAGTTGTCGAAACTCGTGCCCCATTCAATGTTGGATAAAGGCTCAGGTGGAAAAGCTAGATGGGGGGCCTTCCATGTGGGCGAACGTGGCCCGAAGGATGCAAAGCATAGAGGAGAGTTTCTGAAAAACAACCAATGGAGATCCGCATCTGTGGGTCCGCTAAGGGAGATGGGCGTGATGGTGAATGGAAGGCAGATGCTCGCAACTCAAATCCTGAAAGAGCCAAAAACTTAGTAAAATTTGAAATAGGTGAACTTGGTCAACATGAGTTTGACAAGTTTAAGGCATGTGACCAATTTAAGCTTGGAAATAGGGGCATGCAAAATGAGGCAAAAGAAAAATGACCCAGCGAGAGCGAAACGAAAAGAGGGGGTCCCTGGTTTGAATGAGGCATGTGTGCTATAGGAACATGGTTGTATATGTTGATGACATTATCTTTGGAGGAAATGAAAATATGTGCAATATGTTTGTGGAAGAGATGAAAAAAGAATTTGAAATGTATATGTTTGGAGAGATGAAAAAATAATTTGAAATGTCTATGTTTGGAGAGATGAATTTCTTTCTTGGGCTACAAATCAATCAAACAGAGAAAGGAATTTTTATTTCACAGTCTAAGTATGTGAAAGAGATGTTGAAGAAGTTTGGGATGGATGGTTTCAAACTAGTATGTACTCCTATGGTGAGTGGTTTAAAACTGGGTACAGATGATGGTTCACCTAAGGCTGATCAGAGAAAGTATAGATCTATGGTTGGTGGATTGTTGTATTTGACTGCTACTAGACTGGATATTATGCATGTTGTTTGTCTCGTGGCTAGATTTTAGGAATATCCTAAGGAAACACATGTTAAAAGAATATTCAAATATTTGAATGGAACTCTAGATTATAGATTATGGTATTCTAGAGACACTGAATTTACTCTAAGTGCTTCTACAGATGCAAACTGGGCTGGATGTGTAGATGACAAAAAGAGTACAATTGGTGGTGCATTCTTTCTTGGTTGCATATTAGTGGCATGGTTGAGCAAAAAGAAAGATTCAGTCTCCTTATCTACTACTGAACCTGAATATATTGTTGTTGCATCTTGTTGTCCAAAAGTTTTATGGATGAAATGAACATTGAAGGATATCACAATGGTGTATGATGCTCCTATTTCTATCTTCTGTGATAATACAAGTGCAATTAATATTTCAAAGAATGATGTGATGCACTCAAGGATGAAGCATATATCTATCATATATCATTTCTATGGTGTCTTTAATGGTTTTTCACATTAGGTGTTTCCATCAATGGTAAAGGGGGAGATTGTTGCAAGAATGGAAAGATTGAAGGTGTTGTCATTGATGTCAACTGGTCAATTGGTTATCAATTGATTGTCCTTTTCATTAGTGTCATGGATACAGGTTATTGGTTGTATATGTCGAGGATATTGAGAAAATTGTAATGAAGATATGTTGCAAGTGTTCAGTAGGTGCTTCAGGTTTTGCTCTAGATTTTATCCTATATTTGTATAGTTTAGATATGTTGATCTTGGTTGTTGGAAGCTGTTATACCCTAATTTTTGGTTGTTGATTCATTGTACAGTGTGAGTTGTGTTCACCAGTTGTGAACTATGGTTTTCTATGTTTTTGGTTGAGGTCCGAGAGAAATATTGTTGGTACGAATTTCCCTTTGATGAAGTCTTATGACTTGTGGTTCTAGAGTTGAATTATTTTTATTGTATTGAAGATAACTTTGCTATCTAGAAAGTTTGTGTTTAATTGTTTTATGTGTTTTACACCGTTTTGGCCGACCTTGTGTGGAATACTACTTTCGAAGATAGTGAAGCATGTTGGATCTATTTGGGTCCTAATGAAGCGTGTGTTTGGGCCACCCTCATTCTAATCCCACCCTAGAATATTTTGGCGCTGACCTAATTTGAATTTGAATTTGGATGGCTGACTTTGGATATGTTTCGAAGTTGAATATGGTATAAATGTAGAATGGATTAGGAAAGAAGAGAAGAAGAAGAGAGCGAAAAGATATAGAGACAAGAAAAGAGAATAGAGATAAGTGTGAATTAGTGTGTGTGTGTGTGTGATGTGAGTATGGTAGATCAATGTGAACCCTAAATGTTGAGTTTCTAGAAGTAGTGAGCTAAAGGTGCACTCTATCATTTGTGCATTTCTGCAAATGGATTGAGCAAATTGTGGTGGAATATTTTGTTGCATTGAGATTGTATTCTTCATGTAACAAGTCTTCTTTATCTTCTTTGTATCTCTGTGGCAGTAAGCCCTCCAGTTTGTTAGCCTTGTGGGACAGTGAGTCCTTGTTCCAACAATGAATCCTTGTCTTTGGCAGTGAGCCTTATTTCTCAGGCAGTGAGCCTCTTGTAATCGGTTTTGATATTCTCTATAGTGTGAGTTAATCCTCATCATGGTTTTCCCTCATTGGGTTTTCCACGTAAATATGGTGTTATAGTGTTTATGTGATGGTTTTTTGTTTCTGCACTAGTATACATTGTTTAATTTGTTAAGCAGTGTTAAGTATTAGTTTCGGTGAATAAATTAAAGTTTAATTTGTGACAACTAATTCACCCCCCCTCTCAGTTTTCTTGTTCAATAATTGTTATCAAATCTTGGTTCCTTGGTGAAGAGCTTAACCACTTGAGGAAGGTTTGGGATGGTTGGGAAGATGACTAATGATTATCCGAGGATTGATGGAACTAAATATGCTAACTAGAAAATATTGATGGAAGAATATCTAGAGTATTGCGGATATGATGTGGAGAAAGCCTATAAGAATCCTTACACTCCTCCTACGAATGGTCCAAGCACAACTAATGAGATCAAAGCATATGAAGCAAACAATAAGGCATAGTACATTTCGAAGAATAGTATGGTACATTTCAAGTTGATTAAGGTTTAGAATTTGAAAACTGCTAAGGAATTCTGGGATGCTTTGGAAAGGGCGCATGAAGGTGATGAAAGAGTTAAAGAGGAAAAATTATAGAATTTGGAGACACATTTGAGCTTCTACATATATCTGAAGATGAGTATGTTAAAGCTTATGTACAAATATTGGATGAGATAGTGGTCAAAATGCGAGGACTTGGTGCTATTGTAGATGAAA